>JAHPZR010015727.1:0-14815 GCA_019787425.1 Platygyra sinensis | reverse complement strand
AAATTAATTTTCCCTTTAATAAATTTGATTTAACCGCGTTAGAACTAAAACCATTTACAAGATTTACTATTGCTAAGAGTTTAGATGATTTAACAGAAAATAAACTAAGCAAGTTAATGAATTCCATAATAAGAGATAGATCTACAGGTTGCTTCATTATTGGTCCAAGTAATATTTCTTCAAAAATAAATGATAAATTTTTAGTCAAATTGTCTACAGCTGTTGCATACTTAATTGGTATTCCCAATCATGACTCTATGGCAGGAAAATATTATGCTAGGTTTCATGTAAAACATGAAGATGCAAGCGACTCATACTTAAGAAAAGCATACAGAAATATGGATCTTCATACTGATGGTACTTATGTAAAAGAGGTAACTGATTGGTTGGTAATGACTAAGTTAGAAGAAAAAAATGTTGAAGGTGGAGAAACGGCCATGCTTCATTTAGATGATTGGGAGCATTGTCATGACTTATCAAATGATCCAGTTGGTAAACAAGATTTTATTTGGGGATCTCCAAAAAGTAAAAATGTAGATTACAAAGTTGAACATCCAGTATTTTCATCAGATGAAAAAGGTAGACCACAAATTTCTTATATTGATCAATTTCCAGAACCAAAAAATATGGATCAAGGAAATTTTCTGCAAAGGTTATCGGATGCATTGGAGGAAAGTAAAAATAAAGTAATAACAAAACTACCTGTAGGTTGTTCAATAATTGCAAATAATTACTTTTGGCTTCATGGCAGAAAGCCATTTAAAGAAAATAAGGAATTAAGCAGAGAATTGTTACGAATTAGAGGATCTTTTTTTGTTAATTAATTCAATATAATCAATATAAAGTAACCAAAAAATTATGAATTTAGGTTTTATTGGTACAGGTAAAATTGCATCTTCAGTTATTACTGGAATATGTAAATCAAAAATCTCATATAAAAAAATTATAATCTCTCCAAGAAATAAAAAAATAGCACAGGGTTTAAAAAGAAAGTTTAAAAAAATTGTAATAGCCAAAAACAATCAGCAAATTGTAGATCAGTGTAATTGGGTATTTTTATCTGTCACACCAACTGTTGGTGAAAAAATTATTAAAGATTTAAAGTTTAAATCTAATCAAACTGTTGTGAGTTTCATTTCTACTATAACTTTGTCTCAATTAAAGAAAGCAATTAAAGTAAAAGCAAAAATTGTACGAGCAATACCTTTGCCTCCAATTTCATTAAAAAAAGGTCCTGTACCTATTTGTCCTCCCAATCCAAAAGTAAAAGCATTTTTTAATAATTTGGGAACAACTGTAGAAATTAAAAATGAAAAATCTTCAATAAATTTTTGGTCAACATCTGGAATGATGGCACCATTTTATGAGGTGTTAAGAGTTATGACTGATTGGCTGGTAAAAAGAGGGGTAAAAAGAAATAATGCTCAAAAATACATAACATCTTTATTTTTGGCTTTATCTCAAGATGCAGTCGTAAATTCAAAAGAAAATTTAAAAAATTTAGTTAAAGAATCTCAAACGCCTAGAGGACTAAATGAACAGGGTGTTAAAGAATTAACCAAAGCTGGATTTTATAAATCTCTAGAAAAAACTTTAAATAGTATTCACAAAAGACTAAACAAATAAATCAAATGTCTGAAAATATTTTAGAGATTAATAATTTAAGTAAATATTTTGGTGGATTAGCTGCTGTTTCAGATTGTTCAATTAAAGTTAAAAGAGGAACAATCACAGGTATCATCGGACCTAATGGATCTGGTAAAACAACTTTATTTAATTTAATTGCAGGAAACTTAAAATCTTCAGGAGGAAGCGTAACTTTTGATGATGAAAATATTACCGATGTTCCTTCCTATGAATTATTTTCTAAAGGGTTGTTAAGAACTTTTCAAATTGCTCATGAGTTTTCAAATTTATCTGTTCTAGAAAACTTAATGATGGTTCCAGGAAATCAATCAGGCGAAAAGCTAATGACAGCATTATTTAAACCAGGTTTAGTTGCAGAGGAAGAAGCCGCAGTTAAAGAAAAAGCAAAAGAAGTTGTTGAATTTTTAAACCTTGGACATCTTTCTAATGAACTCGCAGGAAATCTTTCAGGCGGTCAAAAAAAATTATTAGAACTTGGAAGAACAATGATGGTGGATGCTAAATTAGTATTATTAGATGAGGTGGGGGCTGGTGTTAATAGAACTTTGCTTAAAGATCTTGGAACCGCAATAGAAAAACTTAATAAAGAAAAAGGTTATACTTTTTGTATGATCGAACATGATATGGATTTTATTGGAAGATTATGTGACCCAGTGATTGTAATGGCTGAAGGATCGGTTTTATTTGAAGGAACAGTTGAAGAAGCAAAAAAAGATGAAAAGGTTATTGAGAGTTATCTTGGAAGAGGATCAAAATTAAAGGATACAAACTAATGGCTTATTTTGAAGGAATAAAAATGACAGGTGGTTATGGAAATGGTCCAGACATTATTAGTTCGTGTTCTGTAAACGTTAATAAAGGAGAAATAGTTTCTATTTTAGGTCCTAATGGCGCTGGTAAATCAACTGCCATGAAAGCAATGTTGGGTTTATTAAATTTAAAATCTGGATCAGTTATGATTGATGGTAAAGATATTTCAAAATTATCACCACAAGACAGAGTTAAAGAAGGCATTTCTTTCGTACCTCAAACAAAAAATGTTTTTGCAGGAATGACTGTTGAGGAAAATTTAGAAATGGGTGCATTTCTTATGAAGGATGAAATTCAGAACATTATTGAAGAAATCTATGAATTGTTTCCGATTTTAAGAGAGAAAAGAAATCAAATGGTTGGAGAACTTTCAGGAGGACAAAGACAACAAGTTGCTCTTGGTCGAGCTTTGATGATTAAGCCTACTGTTTTAATGTTAGATGAGCCAACTGCAGGTGTATCACCAATTGTGATGGACGAATTATTTGATCATATTGTAAAAGTAAAAAGAACAAACGTTGCTATCTTAATGGTAGAACAAAATGCAAAACAAGCCTTAAGCATTTCAGATAGAGGCTATGTGCTAGTTACTGGAGAAAATCGTTATTCAGGAACTGGAAAAGAATTATTAGACGATCCAAGAGTAAGAAGCTCTTTTTTGGGAGGGTAATATGGATTTTGTAAATGCAATAATTCTTTTATTAAATTATATTTTCATTCCTGCATTAACTTATGGTTCTCAGTTAGCGTTGGGGGCAATATTTGTAACACTTATTTATGGAATTTTACGATTTGCGAATTTTGCAACTGGAGACATGATGTCTTTTGGAACCATGGCAACGATTTTATTTACATGGTACTTTCAATCTTTAGGTGTTTCTTTAGGTGTTTTACCTACTGCTTTATTAGCTATCCCATTTGGAATTATTTTGATGATTCTATATATGCTTTTAATAGATAAATTTGTCTTCAAATATTATAGACATCAGAAAAGCCCTCCAGTTCAGTTTGCAATGGTAAGTATTGGTGTCATGTTTGTAACACAAGCAGTGGTAAGAATTATTATTGGACCTAGTGACAGAAGATTTTTTGATGGAGAAAAATTTATTATTAAAGCTCGTGAATTTAAAGAGATGACAGGTTTAAATGAAGGTCTTGCATTAAAGTCAACTCAAGTAATAACTATTTTTGTAACTATAGTTTTAGTTTCTTTATTATTTTGGTTTTTAAATAGAACAAAAACTGGAAAGAGTATGAAAGCTTATTCGGATAATGAAGATCTTGCATTACTATCAGGTATTGATCCAAAAAAAATAGTTTTAGTGACTTGGGTAATTGCAGGAATTTTAGCTACTATAGGTGGTGTTTTGTATGGTTTAGACAAAAGTTTCAAACCATTTACTTATTTTAACAATATGCTTCCTATCTTTGCTGCTGCAATAGTCGGTGGAATTGGAAATCCTTTTGGAGCTTTTTTAGGAGGATACGTTATAGCTTTTTCTGAAATTTTATTAACTTATGCTTATAAAAAATTCTTTATGTATATTTTACCAGAAAGTATGGAACCGAATAGTTTAGTTCAACTACTGTCTACAGATTATAAGTTTGCAGTCTCGTTCTCAATCCTGGTAATAGTTTTAATTTACAGACCTTCAGGAATATTTAAGGGGAAAGTATTGTGAGAAAAAATCTAAATGTAATAGCAGCTTATAGCATCATGATGGTGCTTATTCTTATGGTTGGGATATTTCAATCTTGGAATATAGCTTTATCAATATTTAATCTGTGTTTGATTTCCGCGGTAATGACGATGGGTGCAAATATTCAGTGGGGATACGCAGGTTTAATTAATTTTGGAATTATGGGGTATACAGCTTTAGGTGGTTTAGCTGCTGTATTGATATCAGTAGACCCTGTTCAAGAAGCTTGGAGAGCAGGAGGTTTTGATATTTTAATGTGTTTATGGCTAATCATTGTAATGGTTCTAGTTATTAGATTTATTTTGAAAAATTTTGAAAAATCAAAATTAAGAACCTATAGTATTGCAGCTCTTATTATAACAGGGATTATAATTATTAGAGTAACCGCAGAGCCAGGTATTGAAAAAATTGAAGCTGTAAATCCTGCAACAACAGGTTTTCTTGGAGGATTTGGCTTACCAATAATTTTTTCATGGATAGTTGGAGCTCTTTTTGCAGGTGGGTTAGCATTTATAGTGGGAAAAGTTGCTCTTGGTCTTAGAGCTGATTATTTAGCTATTGCAACACTTCTTATTTCAGAAATCGTTATTGCAATTATTAAACACGAAGACTGGCTCACAAGAGGTGTGAAAAACGTTATTGGATTAAAAAGACCTGCACCATATGAGGTAGATCTACAAACGACAGATTGGTTTATAAACTTAGTTGAAAAGTTTAATTCAGGAAAATTAAGTGTAATTGATAATTTGGCTGATCGACAAGCTGCTTTAAACCAACTTGTAATTGAAGGCTCATCAGTATTTGTAAAACTATGTTACTCAGGATTATTCTTAGTAGTAGTTATTATTCTTTTAATTTTAACTCAAAAAGCTCTTTATTCTCCTTGGGGAAGAATGATGAGAGCAATAAGAGATAATGAGGAAGCTGCAAATGCAATGGGTAAAAATGTTGTTAAACAACACTTGTTAATTTTTATTTTAGGCTCAGCCATTGTTGGAATTGCGGGCGCAATGCTTGTTACACAAGATGGTTTGTTTACTCCAGGAAGCTATAGACCTATGAGATATACTTTCTTAATTTGGGTAATGGTAATTGTAGGAGGAAGTGGAAACAACTTTGGTGCAATTTTAGGTGGTTTCGTTGTATGGTTTTTATGGATTGAAGCTGCACCAATATCAATGTTTTTAATTAATTTCTTTACAGCAGGTATTCCTGAAACAAATGCAATTAAAGCTCATTTAATTGAAAGCGTTCCTTATTTCAGATTTTTACTGATGGGATTAGGATTGTTGTTTATAATGAGGTATCGACCTAAAGGTATACTTCCAGAAAAAATAGAAATAAAGTAAACATAATGAAATATATTATATTAGGTGCTGCTGCTGCTTGGGCTTTGTATATGGCTGACAAGTATTTATTCTTTTAATGAATAAAAATCTTTCGTTACTTATTTTAAGCCAGATTTTTGCTTTTACAGCTGCACCGGTTACCGTTTTTTTAAGTGGTATAATTGGTTCGAAATTTAGTCCAATAAAATCTTTAGCAACTCTTCCAATGGCTTTATCAGTTGTTGGAATTGCGTTATTCGCTTTTTTTGCTGCAAAGCTAATGAGTTTAATTGGACGAAAATTAGGATTTATTTATGCATCAATAGGTACATGTTTTGCATCTCTTTTAACTGCGTACTCAATAATAATAGAAAGCTTTGTCTTGTATAATTTAGGATGCTTTTTAATTGGCGGAGGAATAGCTTTCAGTCATCAATACCGTTTTGCAGCAGTCGAGGTTGTAGATAAGGATTATGCGCCAAAAGCAATTTCTATCATTTTATTAGCGGGAATAGGTTCGGCGTTTATTGGCCCAAATATTGCAAACATTTCGAAAGGATTTATTTCAGATCATATGTATGCAGGTTCTTATCTTGCTCTTGCAGCATTATCTATTTCATCAACAATATTTTTATTTTTTTTTCAGGAAACTAAAAAGACATCAAACAATCAATATAAAACTGGAAGAAGTTTTTTAGAACTTATGTCACAACCAAGATTTCTACAGGCACTTGTGGCTTCAGCTTTTGCCTATGCTGTAATGACTTTTTTAATGACAGCCACACCTATAAGTATGCACTTGATGGAGAAAATAAGTTTGTCCAAGACTGGATTTGTTATTCAGCTCCATATAGCAGCTATGTTTTTACCTTCACTAGTTACTGGAAATTTAATTAAAAGGTTTGGGCATAGTAAAATTATGCATATGGGAGTTTTATTGTTTTTAGTCACAATTATTACCAGTTTATTTGAACAAAACTTTATTAATTATTTGATTGCTCTTATTTTTCTAGGTCTAGGATGGAATTTTTTGTTTATTTCAGGAACGAGCTTACTTGTTTTGTGTTACAGAGAAGAGGAAAAATTTAGAGCTCAAGGGTATAATGATTTTATCGTTTACACTATTCAAGCAGCAGCGAGTTTGTCTGCTGGGGTGTTTCTAAGCTTAACTAGCTGGAAAACTATGAATTTAATATGTTTGATTTTTCTAATTATAATAGCTCTTTCTACTATAAGAGCTGATTTAAAAAAAAACCCCAGTAATTAAATTACTGGGGTTTTTTGAATTAAGATAAAAAATTATCTTTGTTTTTTAGTTTTGAATTTTCCGCCTTTAACTTCTTGTTCTAAGAAAGAACCTTCAGCTTCACCAACTTCAGTAAAAGTTACTCCAGTAGCACCTTCGTAATTAATCTTTTTACCTTTTGCTAGTAAATCTAAACCTTTCTTAAGTTCACCTGGATAAATTTTAGTTCCAGGAGCGTTAGCAACATCCATTACATTTTTCGCAATTGATGCTCTATCAGCAGAGTTACCTGCTTGCATTGCAAGAACGATTAAAGCAGCTGCATCGTAAGATTCACCTGTGTAAGGACCAGAAGCTTCTACACCTCCAGCTTTTGCAACTTCAGCAAATATACCTGCACCTTTACCAGTAGAACCTGGTAATGATCCAAATGATTTGCTTAAATCTTTTCCGAATGCATCAACTAAAGATTGACCAATCATACCATCTGATAAAATAAATCTATCAAATGCACCAGAGTCTAAAGAAGCTTGAATAATTCCTTTTCCTCCTTGGTCAAGGTAACCAATAACTGCTACAGCATCACCACCAGCAGAAGCAAGAGTTGCTACTTCAGATGAGTAATCTGCTTTTCCATCTTCGTGAGCAGTTACAGTTGTAACTTTAATACCATGAGCTTCAACTGCTGCTTTATAAACATCAGCTAACTCTCATCATAACCACCAATATGTTGGTCATCAAAAAAAATTTGTGGAATTGTTCTTTTTCCATTTGCTTTTTTAATCATTTCATCCATTGCACCTTCAACTTTTGAAATATCAATTTCATTATATGGAGCATTGTTTCTTGTTAATAATCTTTTTGCAGCCTCGCAATAGTTACATAGGGGGCCAGTATACATAGTAATTTTTTTCATGATTTATAGATAGTCACCTTTTTTAATTTTACTAGTGATTTCTTTTCTAGAATATTCAAATTTTTTCCTATGCTTAATGCTTTTTTGATTTACTCTTTTTCTCCATAATCTGAAAGAAGAAGGTTTTAGAGATCTTCTCATAATTTTAATTACATCAGACTCTCGCTTACCTGTTTTTTTCTCAATTTCTTCAAAAGTAATCCGGTCTGCCCAAGCTGCCCAAATTATCCAGTCCGGGTCATCAATGCTTGGTTCAGGATTTTTAACTTTGGTAACGGGGTGTGACCCTTTTTTTTTCATAAACCCTTTATATTTGAAAAAAAAATTTAATGCATTTTTTTTACCCTCTGATATTATCACCTAGATAGTCCTTCTTAGCCATCTTTAGCTCCCGGTTTTTAAGGACTATCTTCTCTTTACGATATGCTTCCCTTAGAATTTATACTCTACTTACAAATCATCATTTTTTTGTTCATTACTCCGGGTACTCCAAGAATAGTTATAATTTCTTATTCAATGAATTATGGTGTAGGGAAATGTGTTTGGTCAGCACTTGGTGATGTTACTGCAAATTTAATTCAAGCGACTTTGGTAATTTTTGTAATAGGATCTTTTTTTTCAGAAATCAACTATACTTAATATATTTAAATGGATAGGAGTACTTTATATTTTGTATCTTGCTTATGATATTTATAAATCTCGCCCAAAAATATTAAAAGTAAGGAAGAAATAACAAAAAGTAATTTATCTTTTTTAGAGATGGTTTTTAGTTGCTGGAACAAGCCCAAAGGCATGGATGTTTTTTCCTTTTATATTTCCACAATTTATTGATTTTAATTCAAATTTATTAAGTCAATTTGTAATTTTAATTACAACTTACATTGTTTAGATTTTTTATCCTTGATTGGTTATGCAATCTTGCACAAAAATTAATTAATGGATAACAGCAAATCCAAAACAATTAATACAATTTCAGCGAGTGTTTTAGTTATTATTGCTGGAATTATTGTTATTACTCAACAATATTAAACTAAACTAGTCTTTATTGCCACTTGCATATGTATACAATTTATTTATTTAATTGACATAAATTAATTAAATTAAAGAGGAAATAAAATGAAGTTAAATAAAATAATTTTAAGTTTTGTTTCTGCATTAGTAATTTTATTTTCAACTTCTGTTGCATCTTTTGCAAAAGTAGTTGGTGACAAAATTATTTTAGGTGCTGCAATTTCCTTAACTGGTAAATACTCATCTAATGGTGTTCATACTCAAAATGGTTACAACATGGCCGTTGATAGAATTAACAGCATGGGTGGTGTTAAAGTTGGTGGAAAAACTTATAAGTTTGATATTATTTATTATGATGATGAGTCGAACCCTAAGAGAGCTGCACAGCTTGCAGAAAGATTAATATCACAAGATGGTGTTGAGTTTATGCTTGGCCCATACAGTTCAGGTTTGACAAAAGCGATCGCACCTGTAACTGAAAAATATGGTGTTCCAATGGTTGAAGCAAACGGTGCATCTAGATCTTTGTTTACTAAAGGTTACAAATATCTATTTGCGGTACTAGCTCCAGCAAACTTATATCTTGATGTAGCGATTGAAACAGCAGTTGAGCTTAATGGTGGAAAACCAGTTAGAATTGCTCAAGCTTTTGAACAAGATGCTTTTTCACAGGACGTTAGATTAGGTATCTTAGATGCTGCAGAAAGAACTGGATCTAAAATCATCATTGATGACAAACTGCCAAAGAGCTAAATGATATGGCTGCAACTTTGGTTAAAGTGAAACAAATGAAACCAGATGTTCTTGTTGTATCAGGTCATACTAAAGGTGCATTGACTGCAATCAGACAAATTGCTGAGATGAAAGTTGATGTTCCAATGCTTGGCTATGACTCACTGTGATGCTGCGAAATTATCAAAACAGCATGGTAAAAATTCACAGTATGCACTTTGTGCTTCTCAATGGCACAAATCTCTAACTTATAAAGATGATTTCTTTAAAGATGGAATGACTTATGCTGCAGACTTTGAGAAAGAGTTTGGATATGATCCCCATACCAATCTGCAGAATCTTCAGCTGCATTATTGGTATTCAAAGATGCATTTGAAAGAGCTAATTCTTTCGATCAAAAGAAAGTAAGAGATGCTCTTGCGGCTACTAACATGCAAACATTCTATGGAAATATTAAATTTGCACCTGGTGGTCAAAACGTTGACAAGCCAATGGTACTTTTCCAAGTAATGTGTGATGACTGCTGGTAAGTGTGAAAACAAAGTTGTTGCTCCTTTAAAATGGGCATCTGCTAAGTTGATACACCCAATACCTAAGTGGTCTGAAAGATAATAATTAAAAATTAAGCCCCCTAGTAATAGGGGGCTTTTTTTTATATAAACCAAAAAAGATTTTATGGATTTTCTTGTATTTCAATACCCAATGATAACTGTTCAAGCTTGCTTGGATGGCATTCTTTTAGGAGTATTGTTTGCATTGATTGCATATGGAATGGCACTTCAATGGGGTGTTATGAATATAATTAATATTGCTCAAGGAGATCTTGTTATTTTAGGAGGATACATTGCATACTTTATGTATCTATACGGTATTCATCCGGCATGGGGAGTAATTGTTGCTCCAATCATAATGTATTTCGTTGGTATAGCGATTTATAAACTGGTTATAAATAAAGTAGTTGATAGAGACTTATTCATCTCAATTTTAGCTACTTTGGAATAAGTATTTTATTCATGCAATTAATGAACTTTGCATTTGGTGCAGATGTTGTGCTTGCAAACTCTCAGTTATGGAACAACAATGTTGTTTGATAATAATGTTGTTCTTCCTAATTCAAAAATATTTTCAGCATTTATCAGTATTTTATTTGCAGTTTGTTTAGTGATTTATATGAAAAAATCTAAGCTTGGACGAGCAATTAGAGCAACAGCTCAAAATGCACGAGCTGCAAAGATTTTAGGTGTTGATACAGAAAAAGTTTATGCAGCAACATTTGGAATTAATGCTGCTCTTTGTGGTGTAGCTGGAGCTTTAATCTCAATAACATTTACTATCATCCTTATATGGGTTTACCTTATACGATTAGATCTTTATGATTGTTATTGTTGCTGGTTTAGGAAACTTACCAGGTGTTGCTATGTCAGGAATGGGATTAGGAGTTTTTGAGGAATTTGCAGATTATATTTTAGGTACAGAATTTAGAATTGGATCAGTATTTTTATTACTAGTTTTAATTTTAGTTTATCGAAGATTTAAACTTTCAAGAAAAAGAGAGTACTTAAAATGAGGAAAGTTAAAATTAATGATAATCAAGGTCAATCAGTTGAAGTTGACATAGATAATTTAAAAACACTTAGATGAATATCATTCATCAGGCTCAAGTGTACATGATGAAGATGGTCATTATTTTACAGTGATCAAAATTTCAGAGAAAAATTAATAGTCTATATGAACAAAAATAATTTAATACTTATATAGGAATTTAATATTTGGTTAGCAGCACCATTTATATTTCCAGCATTTAAAGTTCAATTATCTATCCTTTGTATTCTAATTGTTCTTGCAACCACTTGGAATATTCAAGGAGGAGAGATGGGCTACAATACATTTGGAAATATTTTGTTCTATGGGTTGGGAATGTATTTGTGTGCTTCTGTTCAAGTTGGAATGTTTTTTCCATTAGCTGAATGGACAGAAAGTGGTGGTGAAAAAACATTTGTACATACTCCTACCCAATTTTTCAAGGTATGGCGATGGGACTTGTTGTTGCCGCAGTAGTTCCAACTATTGTTGCAGGTTTAATTGGTTATGCAATTTTAGGATTGAGAGGTCATTACTTTGCTATTTGTACTCTAGGATTAGGAGTAGCTGCTGGTGAAATTTCTGGAGGAATTGAAATTATTGGAGCAGGTCAAGGTTTTACCACTCCACCTTTTCCTAACGTAGGAGGCTTAGAAGCTAGAGGAGAGTTCTTCTATTTTTTAAGTTTCTTAGTTTTGATACTTACATTCGTTGCAGTTAAAGCAATTTACTCTACTAGATTTAAATTAATCCTTAAATGCAATCAGAGATAATGAAGACAAGGCTGAAGCTATGGGAATTGCAACAATGAAATATAAAATTATTGGTTGGATGATTTCTGCATTTTTCTGTGGTCTTGCAGGAGGAATAATGGGTGGACTAGTTGGATATATCGATTCTACAGATGTTGCTTTTGACGGAAGAGAAATGGGAGTGTTCATGGTTTTGATGGCAATATTAGGTGGTAAAGGAACTCTTTGGGGACCAGTTATTGGTGCAACAATATTCCATATTTTTAAAGAAGGATTTTGGACGTTCTTCCTAGGCTGGCAGTATGTAGCCTTGGGAGTTTTAATTGTGTGATTGTAATTTATTTCCCTGAGGGATTAATGGGATGGTTGAGAGAAAAATATCCTCACAGATTTGGAGAAGTAGTTGATGAAGCTGATCGAAAGGCTCAGGTAGAGATAAAATGAGTATTTTAGAAGTTAATAATGTTAGTAAATCTTTTGGAGGAGTAAAGGCTAATGTTGATATCTCCATGTCAGTTGAAAAAGGTAAAATTGTAGGATTGATTGGTCCAAATGGATCAGGAAAAACAACTTTGTTTAATTCAATTGTAGGCACTTATCCAATTGACCAGGGTCAATTAAATTTAATGGAAAAGAAGTTTCTGAACTTCCTGTTCCCGTAATAGCAAAGCTAGGATTATTAAGAACATTTCAACAAACAAGAATTTATGGAAAATTGAACTGCATTGATAATATGCTTATTAGCCATAAAGGTAGTGATGAAAGTGTATTAAAACTGTTTTCAAAAATACCCAAGGAGCTTACAGAAAAAGCAGAAAATTTACTAAATTTTGTTGGTTTATATCAAAAGAGAAAACTTAGAGCAGGAGATTTATCTTTTGGACAACAAAAACTCCTAGAACTTGCCATGGCATTAATGAATGAACCAGAAATGCTTTTACTAGATGAGCCAACAGCAGGAATTAATCCAACCTTAATCAATGGAATTATTGATAGATTAATAAAAGTAAATCAAGATTTTGGTATCACTCTCTTGGTTATGAACACAATATGAGAGTGATCATGCAATTAGCGGAGAATATATTTTTGTTTAGCTCACGGTAAAATGTTAGCAAATGGTTCACCAGATGAAATTAAAAACGATAAGCGTGTTATCGATGCATACCTAGGAGCCCAATAATGTCAAATCAATATGAAGTTTTAGGAAAAGCTCCAACACCAGAAGATTTAAAAAAACTATCTCCAGATGAAATACATCTGACAATTAAAAATTTAAATGCTGGGTATGGTAAAATGGAAATTTTACACAATTTTGATTTATTTGTGAACAAAGCACAATCTCTATGCTTGATAGGACCAAACGGAGCTGGTAAATCTACAATTCTTCACTCAATCTATGGATTTACAAATATCTTCTCTGGTCAAATTGAAATAGAAGGAAAAGAAATTACAAATCTTACACCAGCTGAAAAATTAAAATCAGTTGGAATTGCATATATCTTGCAAGACAATTCAGTATTTCCAGATATGACAGTTGAAGAAAACTTGTTAATGGGTGGATATATTAAAGATAAAACTGAAGAGTCTTTTGAAGAAGCTGAAAGAATTTTAGAAAAATATGAGAGATTAAGAAATAGAAGAAGCCAACCCGCAAAAGTATTGTCTGGTGGAGAAAGAAGATTATTGGAAATATCAAGAGCTTTAGTTATGAAACCATCAGTATTACTTGTTGATGAACCTTCAATTGGTTTGGAACCAAGATATATTGATATGGTTTTTGAAATTTTAGGAGATCTTCACAAAATGAAAAAAAACAATCATATCTAGTTGAGCAAAATGCCAAAAAAGGATTGGAGTTTGCAGACATAGGATACGTTTTAGTATCTGGGCAAACTGCAATAGCAGGTAAAGGAGACGATTTACTTCAAAACCCTGATGTTGGTAGACTGTTCCTAGGTGGATAATGATCAATAAAAATTTTTTCCTTAAAGGATATAGATCATATTTACTGCACGACAGTCCTGCAATTGCTCTAACTTGTTGTTTTATAGCTATTGGAGCTCTATTTAAAAATTTAGGTTTAATATTCAGGAAAGTATTTTTTCAACTGTTTTAACTTATGCTTTACCAGGCTCATTAGTAATGGCTGAGTCCATGTTAATTGGAGCATCTTTGTTAAATATTTTTTTGGCGGTTTGGTTTGTTAACGCAAGACTGTATCCAATGGCTGTATCTTAGTTTCCGTTAATGATGCACAAAAGTCAACCTAAGTGGAAGTATTACTTTTCTTGTCATTTCATTGCTGTTTCTGCTTGGCTGATCATGAAAAGTAATTACAAAACAATTCCAAGAGAGTACAGAATTGATTATTGGATTGGTATTGGAAGTGCAACTGTAGTGTATCAGTTATCGGAACATTTATAGGTTTCTCTTTTTCAGAGTATTTGAATAAAGATATGATGATAGGATTAGCAATTCTTAATCCAGTTTATTTTTTATGCATGATGGTTGGGGCGTCTAAGACTATACAGGTAACTTTATCAGTTTTGCTTGGAACTGTATTGGGACCAATTATTTATTTATTTTCACCAGAGTGGTCAATTTTATTAGCAGGCGTAATTGGTGGAACCATAGCTTATCTAGTAGGAGAGCACAGTGTCAGCTAACATCGTTTAGCAATCCTTGTTGACTTCCTTAGCAACATTTCTGTCTAGATTTTTGGGAGCTCTTACATCTGAAGGTATAAAAGAAACCTCTAAACTATTTAAGTGGTTTAATTGTTTAGCTTATGCAACATTAGCAGCACTAATAGCTAGAACTATAATTTTTCCTGCTGGTGTTTTGGTAGATGCTAGTTATTCAAGTAGATTTCTTGTTGTACTGTTATCTTTAGTTGTTTTTTTTATTTCAAAGAAAAACTTTGTATATCCTACAATTTTCTCAGCTATTTGTATGGCAATACTTAATAATTATATCTGATTAGATTGATTTATAGAATGAGGTAAAATAAAATTTAGAATGCAAAAAATTACTGGTATAGATATTCAAGAGCACGACCAATCGAATAGAATTGTAAAGATTAGTTTAGAAAA
>JAHPZR010015725.1:0-14590 GCA_019787425.1 Platygyra sinensis | reverse complement strand
CGGGGGTCAAAAATGTTTGCCATCCGTCGGGGGAGGTGTGGATTTTTTCTGGAATAATCCATTTTGGGTTACTGGGGGAAAAGCTTATGAGATCTGTCCAGCAGCAAAAAACATGGGGTAGGACTTAATGTCCAAAGCAGAGCTGTAAATTCAAGGTGATCCTGTTAAACCTGGAGTGCCAGAAAAGGGACACTAAAATCTGAGACATATTAGATGGTTAAAGAAGAAACCCCTTGGTTCACATGGGTTAAGTGATATCCAGGTAGAGATAAGAAACTTTATCCTCCATAAATGATCCTGGCATTGAGCCACTTTCCTTAACTAACGTTAGGGATTGAGCACACAAAACAAGAGAGTTCATCAGGGAGAAGTACATGTAGCAAGGGATAAAAACAAACTTTTTAGTATGGACTGGGCTTCGCTATTCAGTACTAAATTATCTAAGAAATAATATAATCACTGCCACTCCATCAACTACGTCTCCCATCTTGGCTATTGATAATCAGGTTTTTGATGTAATGGAAAAGAAATCAAAACAATATTATTCATTTTTGATAAGCAAAAAGGTACAATTACCAAGTGCAGCTAGTAATTTACAAAAGGAGTTTAACTTTTCGCTTGATCAATTAAAACTTACAGTCATTCATACTTCCTCATAAAGTTACTCTAGAACCTTATCTGAGAGCATTTCAATACAAACTACTTAACTCTATCTTGTATACAAATTCCAAACTTTATAAAATAGGTTATAGCCAACGTGACCTATGTACTTTCTGCAAATCGTAGCCAGAAAAGTTGAATCATCTCTTATATAGTTGCTCCTATTCTTAAGCTTTCTGGGGAGATTTTGAATTGTTTTGGTTCTCTGGTACTCAAAAGACAATTAAGCTTACTCAGCAAGACGTTATAGTTGGTGTGCTTTCAAGATCTTGCCCCGTGCTTAACTATTTTCTTCTTGTTGCAAGAATCTATTTGTGGGATTGTAGAAGAAACCAGATTCATCCAAACATCAATGGTTTTAAAGCTAAAATTTTAATTACATATGTAAACATGAAACAGAAAATTATATTGGACGCGTCAATAAAAAGATGGGATTTTTGAGGGTGAAATGGGCGAATTTTCAATTTAGTTAGCTTCAGCTTAGTTGTTAAAATGTAATGTAAATACAAAATATTGCAATGTAAGATGGATTGTTAATGATAGTGTAGTGTAATCAGGAATATATTGTTAGTGTTATATTTTGTATTTTGCTTTAATTTATGTTTTGTAACTTAGTTAGCGTTTTCGTATTGTAATATTTGGTTGTGATGTGTAAGTATAATAAAATGAAGTATTTTCTGAAAAAAGGGATAATTTGAGTGAAGTCACTGGTACCACAGAGGTTCGTGAACCTACATGTGTGGCATTTTGTTTTTTAGGTGAAGTGATGCTTGTAGCTCCGAGACTGGATGCGAGATATGACTGGCTGCCATCACCACATGGTCTGGTTCACAAACATACTCGCTTTCAAATTGTTTACTATGGAAATGCTTGCCATTTTCAATCAAATTGGGGAAAAAGGAGCCAGAATAATCATGATAAGAAGACATTAAAGTCACAGAGGACAAAAGCCATTGAAGGGCATATTGCACTAGTGTCTCCTGGTGGAGACTGTTCATTCTTTACTAAGGTACATGTAACTGGATTGTAGCGATCATGCAAGTTTCAGTAATCTAATAGCAAGTACTGGCTTATCTGTATGTCATATTCCAGAAGATGGTGTCTGGCCTGCCTTGAGGGGGGATTCGCAAATAAAACAAATAGAAAATGTGTACCGTGTTTCTATTAAGTTACAGAAACACGAGTGAAAGTTTGGGAGAACACTGTGGGAATGTGAGCCGCAGGCGAGTTTTTGCACTGCTTTTACCAGTTCTCCTAAAGTTTCACAAGTGTTTCTATAACTCAATAGAAACAAGAACATGTTTCCTATTTCTTTTAGATTAAAACACCATGGTAAGAAAAAGGAAAACAACTTGTTAACTTTGATTATCAAAATGTAAATTCTCTTTGCTTGCACCATCATTATGTCAACAGCTTGTGCTAGTTCTGTGTCTCCATCTGGTTTTAGTAGAATTCTACTAGTTATGATACTAATGCAAATGCTGTAATCTGATTGGTTGAGCCATTGCACATTATCAGCCATTAGTGTGCAGTGGCTAGAACTTGTATACGAAATGGCAATGTTTTACTGTTTTTCCAAAGTTTTGGAGGAAACTTTTGATGAAAATGGATATTACAGTCAAACTAAGTGAAGCGTACCCCTCAAGATTGCATTAATGAACTGATTGTTTGAAACTAACTCGAACCCGCTAGTCGTTTCAATAACGCAATAATGAATTGATTATTTGAATATTGAACTTGCTCGTTCGATCCAACAATACGGCTAACGGGTTCCTTTTTCGAAAAATCATTTCACTATTGCATTCTAGAGAAGACTAGTAGGTTTCAAACCTACTAGTCGCAACAGTGAATTGATTTTTCGAAAACGGAACCCGTTAGCCATATTCTTGGATCAAGTGAGCAAGTTCAATATTCAAATAATCAATTCATTATTGCATTCTTGAAATGACTAGCGGGTTCAAGTTTCAAATAATCAGTTCATTAATGCAATCTTAAGGGGTATGCTTCACTTAGTTTGACTGTAATAAAATGCTGAGAAAACTAAATGAAGGACATCACCTCATAGAAATCTCAAGCTCATAATCTAACAGTTAAATAGAAACACCATCTTTTGATCAGTCAGTGCACATATTTTCTTAGGACTGTTTTCTAATAAGCTATATTGTTAGGTGCTGCTGTTAAGAGTATAGGGTTTTCATCCAGTTTAGTCTGGGATAGTTTTGGGCATGATTTACTGGAAAAGTGGCCAGTGAATAAATAATTAAGTCTAGAAACATGTTCTTTACCCAGGGCTCTATAGTAGATATTGAGACTTGTAATTGACTTTGTAAGATATTTCATTAGTTCTTAAACATACAGTACAGGTGTATGTTGTTTAGATCCCTTGTGGTGGGGGAACTCCCATATAACAAGATCATACCTTTCAGGGGTTTTAAAGAAGCAGGTTTGGTACCACTTAGGGTGTTCATCCTCAAATAGTCCACATCAGGAGCTTCTGTCAGTGGTACCTTTAAGGATTTTGTTGTTTAGTGTTGTTTTTTGGATTGGTACCTCTTATGGGTGTGAAAATTTCAAGCCACACCCACAAAACAGGATCGGGGTTCCGCTGAGGGGTTCTTTGCAAAATTTCCAGTGAGCACTCCTGTGTTTTTTTTTATCTGGGAGTGCCCCCTTGGGTCCAGACTATGATAGTGATAGCTAGTCTGGGATAGTGTAGGGGTTTTAGTGCCTATACTCATGTAAATCGAGCTGATCATGGTCTAGTATAGGGAAAGTGCTTCAGTGTCCCAGCAGCATGCCCCTACCTGAAGATTTACCTGGCCATGTACAGTTGTAATTGTAATTTAATTCTACTTTTTTCCAAACAGATTCAACATATGAGCAAGGCAGGAATTTCTGCAGTTATTATATATTCTGAGGAAGATGAGCCCATCAAAGAACTGACTTGTGACAGTCATCATTGTTTCACACCTCTTCACATATCAGCATCAATGATTTCACATAAAGATGGCATGCACATCAAACACTTGTTGAGTGCTAAAATGAAGCTGTATGTTTCATACCAGTTTACTCCTCAGGAAAATTATTTTCTGGGTATTGATGGTCAGGGAAAACTAGCAGAAGTAGGTCTGTTTCTCTTCCCTTCAATGAAGTTCATGGCCTATGAGGCAAAGTGGTGAGTTTTTCTTCAGGTTCATATTTCATTGCAAAAATGTTACTTCGTGAAGTATATATAAAATAATTCATATTTGTACTGCGGGTGTAGATGAAAGTGAAGAGTGATCATTGCAGTAAATTTTCCAATTTAAGCAATTGGAAAGAAGAAGCCTGAAAAAAATCAGGGCTTCAATGGGATTCGAACCAGTGACCTCTGCGATACCGGTGCGATGCTCTACCAACTGAGCTATGAAGCCACACATTGGGAGCGAGGTCAATTTAGTGAGTTCATATTTTCCTGTGCACTTTCATCTACACCCGCAGTACAAATATGAATTATTTCATATATACTTCACATCACTTCACTGCACGGGAAAATATGAACTCACTAAATTGACCTCGCTCCCAATGTGTGGCTTCATAGCTCAGTTGGTAGAGCATCACGCCGGTATCGTGGAGGTCACGGGTTTGAATCCCGTTGAAGCCCTGATTTTTTTTCAGGCTTCTTCTTTCCAATTGCTTAAATTGGAAAATTTACTGCGATGATCACTCTTCACTTTCAAAATGTTACTTTGTTAACATAATAATAATTATAACAGTATGTTTGTGCTGCTGGTCCACTCGCTGCCCATAGTGCTTCACAACAAAAATGAGAACTGTTTAAATAATAATGACAAAGTGGTCTTGGTGAAACAGAGCATTATGATAGATTCTCATAAGCCATAAGAAGTCGAAAGTTTCCAAATAGACTGAAAAGACAGACCACTTACAGAGGTGGCAGACTGCTTTTTCAAAGATGGGTGAATCATCGTTTAATTAAGGGCACGCCTCTACTTGTATTTTCCAAAGTGTCTTTTGTGTTGTTTGTTAGAACAAACAAACTTCCTTGTGATATCTGCAGTGTTCAATGTGTCCATAATAAACTAATAACAATGTAGTAGGAGGTATTTTTTAAATGATCCTTCTTCATGGTGCTTTTAAGGTAGACTTTTAGTCTTTGTAGGGCAGATAATATTTGTTGAGAACTCACCAATGGGATACATGTAGGTAGTGTGAAATACAGTCTTAAAAGTTTATGGACCTCTCCAGTGCAGTTTTTACTTCATCGTGTACGAGGTGAAGCTGCCGACTAAGCTTGCCACAGTCTATATCAATTCCAAAACAAGACCTTTGCACCAAACTATGGCCCTCAAATTTCGTTTGGGGAGGCTACAGCCCTGGCCTCCTGCCCCCTTGCTCTGCTGCTTATGATTTATGAACAAATTTTGCTGCATTTGCTAAAAAAAGTGTAATCAGTGAGTAGTCAGAATGTTGCAATCTGCATTTCAAGAGAGACAAATGATGTACTACATTATTGTGGAGAAGTTCTTCTGACAGGCTTAAGCACTGCACCTCCCATTTTTGGCGACATTGTGCGTTTAAATTCATGTTTTGTGTTTTTAGGTTTAACTACAAAACAGATCTAATACACAACGTGACTGGCAGTGCGAGAATAATTCATGTATTTAACCACACTCTGATGAAAGGAAAGACTGGTGCAGTGAAAACTGTTCGCCTTCCACCACTTGAAGGTCAGCTAAGCACATTGCTCTCTGAAAGTTGGGATGGAAACTTAAGTCAAGACAAGTGATGTGATGTATATGAATTGAATCATAGTCATGTGACTCAAGAGGTGTGATGGCCAAATGGCTAGCATACTGGACTTGTAATGTGGGTTTGAACTCTGGCCAGGGTCATTGTACTGTGGACGGAGACCACTGGTCGCACTGGTCGGACGCTTCAGCAAGCGCTCCGGCAAAATCTAGTTTTGTCGCAACAATATTGAATATTTGTTTATTGTAACAACTTAACAAATTAAGAAATGGGAGACAAGTACTCTCTCCAGTTAATTTCCTGATTTCTGTTAACTTTTATACTTACCTTTTTCTTTGTAGTTAAGACAGGACCCACCTAGATTAGCTAGCTACCTGTGGGCATGTCCAATTTGTTAAAAAAATAATAATAATAATAATTGAAGGCTTCGGTGGAAAAAGGGCGTTAGGTTTTTTACTGAAAAGTGAACTTTGTCGAAAACGCTCCAAATTTCGCATGCAGTTTTGTTTCCGTGTGTCAAACAATGTTCTGCATGTTTTTTCCCTGAAGTTTGCTTCCTTTTTGAGATATTACGTATGCGAAAAAACACATTTTTCCAAGGGCATCCTCTGGGGACCTTTTGTTGAATGGAAAACAAAAGAAACCTTTTGTTTCGCTAAGCGATCAACTCACTATAATACCTTAAGCTGTTATTACTGCTTCGTTAGCACAAGCGGATGAGGCGCTGAACGGGCCAGATTCGAATTTGTTTTGCCGTGACACCGGTTTGACACGAGGTCGCTCAATTTTTTTTTTTCGCTCTGTTCCTTTTCTTTTTTCAAAAATGAAGATATCTATTTTAAAAAAAATGCGTATAGAGCGGGAATCTGGAGAGATTTTTTTATACAGCTTATTGTGACGTGAGACAACACGTGAATTTCGATCGAGCGTCAAAGCAAAGAGAAGTGATGCATGATGCAGTACAGCTCTTTCGACTAATATCTTAAGCATTGTTTTTAAGTACCTTGTAGCCTGCCTGGTGGTTGATAGGCATCATAAAGCCTTGATAACCCGTAAGTCACCAGCATGTTTTAAAGAAGCAAAACGTGTTCTGTAACTTCCAACGCAACTGATATCAGCGGCAAGTCAGTTATCAGCGTTCGAAGTCAGGTCGATCCAGGCAGCAAAGTCCAAGAGCAGTTCTTGCCCAAGAATAAAACCCTGTCGTGAGTTGTGGCCCATTTGCCAAGCGTTGCTAGCTTCAAAGTTTGGAAAATGAGAACTGCTTTTAGACTTATAAAATTTTTCTTGCATCATCCTCCATGTTTACCCGCGCACGAGGTGTAACAGAACCTTCCCGGCATGCATTTCGATCACGTTCGGCAAGACAAGCCAAGACAAGACAAGACAAGACAAGACTCCGTAAATCACAATAATATTTAACTAATTACAGAGCGTGTTTTTTTCCTTTTTTATTCCAACATAATAATGGCCAACAAGAAGCGATCGATTGATTCAAAACATAGATCTGTGATCCAGGTTGCGTTGATTTTACTTCAAATCGGCATGATTTGTAGTGTTTTAAACTTCTGGGATCAGGGGCCATGCAGATGTAAGGAGAGAGACCTGTACGTTGCACAGTAGGGTTAATCTGTTAATCTGTCAGCCCTACATTTTTAAGCTTATACGTTGCAGGCAGTTAAAATGAAATAGAGATAGTTGCTGTGACGCTTTAAAGTGAAATCAACATTTTAACCTATTTAGGCCCGAAATCGACGTTTTCGAGTTTACGTGCTGGGTGAAATGAACAGCTTGCTGGATTTGAAGTGAAATCAACATCCTTGCCGTCATGCCTTAACGCGAAATCGCGAAAAGTGAACTGGCTGTAATTTGAGTGAAATTAACGTCTTTGCGGTCGCGTGATAACGTGAAATCACAATTTTAACGGTTTTAAAAACCTGAAATCAACATTTTTTAAGGTTACATCTTGATTGTTCTCCTTGGCCTAACACTGCACTAACCCTAACGCGTCCTGACCTTAACTCTAACGTTATCTGAAGCGCTAACCCTAACAATGAAGCGCTAGCGCTAACCCTCGGCAATAACCCTCACCCTTCAACGCTAACCCTAGTTTCAAGCGGTAGCCCTAAGCGTTAACTCTAAGCCTAACCTTGTTCCGTAACCCTAGTTTCAAGCGGTAACCCTAGTTTCAAGCGGTAGCCCTAAGCGTTAACTCTAAGCCTAACCTTGTTCCGTAACCCTAGTTTCAAGCGGTAACCCTAGTTTTAAGCGGTAACCCTAGTTTCAAGCCGTAGCCCTAAGCGTTAACTCTAAGCCTAACCTTGTTCCGTAACCCTAGTTTCAAGCGGTAACCCTATTTGAAGCGGTAACCCTAGTTTCAAGCGGTAGCCCTAAGCGTTAACTCTAAGCCTAATCTTGTTCCGTAACCCTAGTTTCAAGCGGTAACCCTAGTTTCAAGCCGTAGCCCTAAGCGTTAACTCTAAGCCTAACCTTGTTCCGTAACCCTTCAACGCTAAGCCCTAGTTTCGAGCGGTAACCCTAACCCTAAGTAAAACCCTAAGGGTTTAAGTCCTTGCGGTGGCGTGATAATGTGAAATCAAAATTTTAAGTCTCTGTAAATGACCTGATATCAACATTGTCTAGCTTGCGCATTGCGGGAAATTAACATCTGGCTGTAATTTGAGTGAACCGAACCTCTTTGCGGTCGCACGTTAACGTGAAATAAAAGTTTTAACGGTTTTAACCTGACATCAACACTTTTTGAGGTTACACGTTGCAAAAGATCAATATTTTGCTGGATTTTAAGTGAAATTACCGTCTTTGCGGTCACGTGCTGACGTGACAACAAATACAGCGTTTTTTGCATACGTAATATCTCGAAAACGAAACAAACTTCAGCAAAAAAACATGCAGAACATTGTCTAACGCACCTAAACAAAACTGCATGCGAAATTTGGAGCGTTTTTGATAAATTTCATTTTTGAGTAAAAAACCTAACGCCCTTTTTCCACCGAAGCCTTCAATTATTAGAAAATAAAAAAAAATTGTGAAAATAAATGTGCGCCTTTGAATAAATGTGCACCTTTGAATCTTGAACAGCAATCTTTACTTGGCTGCCTTAACCCATTTGTGTAAATGGGTATCAGGGAATTTGATGCTTTGGGGAAGGGGAGGGGTCATCCTGTAAAGGAATATCCAGATGTAAGTAACATTACTCCTAGTCCTAGCAACCTCTAGACTGAGCTGATGGTATGGTCTTATGGAACTGATCAGCAGATACCTTGTTTTGACATCTGTCAATTAAAGATAACATGAATGTCCAGTATCAGAGATGTTTCTATGGTAAAGGTTCTCTTTTAAGTATGGGGCTTGGCATATGCACATTTGTACAGACATGTGCAGACAGTCACATGACAACCAAAGTTTTTTAGATCGATGGGTTACTAATTTTCTAAGGTATGGGGCTCTGCTCGCAAGATCCGCTTCTAACCCATGTAAGAAGTGATGAGGATATAAAGTTAAGCTTTTTCTGTCTCTTTTGAAGAGTTGCAGCTGTACAGGAATGTAGAACTGGACATGTCATTACACTGCCCTGGTAAAAGTGACTACTCCTGTCCTCATTGGGATCATATTGTCCACTTGACTGTCTGTTGCAACAAAAAAAGTCCACTCTGTGGTGAGGAGCTGGGCAGATGGATAACACCATACAGGAGGTGAATAGACCATGTTCGTATTCTTAGTATTGGAACTGGAACTACCTTCCAACTGAGGCTTATGCAGGGAGTCTTTTCAAATGCAAATGACATTAAACCCTTTTTTTAATGACATTCCCCTGCATGAGCCTCCATTGCGAGCTAGTTTCAGTCCAATATCAAGAATATGACATTAATCTCTTTTTAATGATATTCCCCCACATGAGCCTCCATTGCGAGCTAGTTTCAGTCCAATATCAAGAATATGACATTAATCTCTTTTTAATGATATTCCCCTGCATGAGCCTCCATTGCATGCTAGTTCCAGTCCAATACTGAGAATATGACATTAATCTCTTTTTAATGATATTCCCCTGCATGAGCCTCCATTGCATTCTAGTTCCAGTCCAATACCGAGAATATGACATTAATCTCTTTTTAATGATATTCCCCCACATGAGTTTCCATTGCAAGCTAGTTCCAGTCCAATACCAAGAATATAGCATTAATCTCTTTTTAATGATATTCCTTTGCATGAGCCTCCATTGCAAGCTAGTAGTCCAAGAATATGAATAATACCGAGAATACCGAGAATATGAATAAGGCCTATCGTGTAACAAACAAAGCTTGTTTCTTATTTCATCATCCTGCTTCCTCTGACTTTCAGAGACTCCTTTGTGAAAAGGTTAGGGATGCTCTTCAGAAAATTTGAATGACATCCTTGAAGGAGACCAATCTGGGTGTGGCTAGAGGTCTACTTGATCCTTAAAAATGAGTGTACACTGTACCCTAAAAGTTACTTTGACATCTACAAATACTGTTGGTTCATCCTGAACACCTCAAGTGAGACAAAAATGCTTTATTTGCACTCCTGAGAGAACAGGCACTGATCTCCAACCTTTTAATATGGCAGCACCCCTTCACCTTAGGGGCTATCCCATGCTATTGGGAACCCAAGATGTACCCTGAATATTGAAATGTTTCTTGTGTGACAATTGTGAAGTGCTTGGAGTGAGCAGAAATTTATTTTTATTTTCTTTGTGTATTCTGCAGGGCAGTGGGACGCTGGTTGACAAACATTACACCGCTGCTACCTCTGTTTACATCCGAGTCTTGTACTTTACAAATGAAGCATCCTTCATGGGAGATGCCGTGGAAACCTTCCCTGGATATCAGACTTTCTGATCATATTAAATGTAAGTACAGTAGAATGGTAAAACTGTTTTCATTCCATGTACAGTTTAATACAGCAAAACCTGTGACTGCCAACACTTCTCTAGTTCTTTCCATCTTCTCACATTTTAGCTTTTAGTTGTTTTAACTAAGAATCGAGCTTCATTACTTGCATGTCATGTTTTGGGTTTGTAATTAGTATGACAAGATAAACTTTTTGGAAAGTTTTTAAAAGAATATGAAGGGGTTCAGAGCCACTTTGAATTTTCGGAACTTGTACTATCTGACGAAAAGACTACACTAAAGGGTTCAATTGGTTTTCAAATAGTCCTTTGGTAAGGCTTCTTTCACGGAAAGTTGGAACTTACAACAACCTTGTTCACTCAGTACCACACAAAAGCATGGCCCGCCTAGATTAGCCTTTGCTAGTTGCGGGCATGCCCTTTTCTGAAAAATCTAATTGGAAATTAATTAAGTGTAAGTGTAAAAAAAATGTGTTGAATGGTCAGACACTCGGCTTCAATGCACCAACGTGCAAGTCAAAACCATCTTGCACGGCACAGCTAACAGCACCACAAGAAAAGACGGTTCAATAACTTCCATTTGAGTGTTTCATGCTCAGTAGATCAAATTAATAGACGCGATGTTCAACTTTAGTGGTGTAAGGGACGCAAATAGTTTCATGTTCTTGTTTTTTTTTCCTTTCAGTTTCAACAAATACATACAGTGGAAGGCGTGAAGATCAGTACAACGTTCCTTACAAGATTATCAAGTTATTCACGGGTGGCAAATTCGACAAGAACTACAACAAGAAATATCACACGCGGAAAATTACAATCCCGCCAGAGACGTCACAAGTTAAACTTGTAGCTACCATCACGGGTCACGGCAGTGACAATAACGGCTGCGCCGAGTTCTGTGTCACGTCACACCACTTTATTGTAAACGGACATTCAAATGTGCGAGTGTTTAAAAACGCTGCTACCGCCATGGGCTGTGCTAATCGCGTCAGCGATGGTGCTATCCCAAATGAACACGGCACCTGGCTGTACGGAAGGGACGGCTGGTGTTGTGGAATGGATGTGGTGCCTTGGGTAGTGGATATCACAAAACAGGTTCATATTGGAGGCTACTCTAATAAAGTCAAGTACTTTGGCTGGTTCAATGGCTCAGATCCCCACCCTACACGGGATCCAGGAGAGATTGTCATGCGGTCGTATTTGGTGTTCTACAAGTCAGTAGAGGACCAGTTTTCTGATGACGTGTAAATGGACACTCGTTTAATATTTATTACAAATTTGCTATATGTACAGTATTTTTAAACATTTGAATTTGCTCAATAAAGATTATATTTATTTATGATTTTTACGATATATTTCATGGAATCCCAGTTAACATGTAGCTCACTCTTAAGGAGGGGTTTCGAAGAACTTGGAAAAATTAATGCGGAAAACAGCCGTGTTTACACTGCAAGACGAATGTTTTACCTTATTCGTACTTCTTTAGTAGGCACTGCTCTTTAAAATGTGACTCAGGGTGTGGGACTCAGATTTTTTTCTGTTCCGCGCTCGTGTCATGTTGATCAGTTCACTTTTCACAAAGTATATTATTTGTTAGCAGTTTTGCAGATCACGTGTTGGGCTCTCGTCCGATTGACAGGAAGAAAACAAGAATCGAATTATAACGTTTTTTGGGGGGCTTATCAAGTGCTACTTGCTCTAAATGATAATGCTTTCTGGTTTGAATGCTTTATTGTAGACCATTAGGCGACATTTACATGTCCCGAAGATAGATGCTCGAGGTCTCGGAAGAAAGATTGCTTTGCCCAATTTTCGCAAATAAATCAAATTTACAGGAGACCTTAGGTCGAAGTGCCGGGTGAATTTGGAAAGGTTACTTTTCCAGCACTAGGTGATCTCAAAGGGGTCTACTGAACCGTCAAATGGCCAAAAAATAATCGTCAACTGTCAAAAACGCAATATTTTTATCGTCAACTACCAAATGAGAAAGCCAATGTCAGCCGTCAAATGTCTCCGCAGGAACTAAACCATTGACATGGAGTCAAGTTAAACTATTTAAAAATCAGTAATCGTTTTAATATATGACAAAAATACATTTATCTCCAAGCCCTTTAACTTCTAGTCTCGGGAGCAGACGATTGATACGTCCAGCACCTACGTTAATTATAGACACCTTTGAAGACAAAGGCCTAATTTTCACGCACGGCGTATTTTTAACGGTCAACTGGCAAAGGGACAGGGACCTCCCCCCAATTGAGACCCTCTTATTAGCCTTGTTACTCGCTTACTGCGCAAGTAGAGTAGCAAGCAAAGTCCTCCACTGTCTTTCTTTATTCAGTTTCTCGCTGATATTTAACTGTCGTTCTGTCTCTTAAATCTTTCATTTTCCTTCCAGTTGTTGCCTTGCGGCTCACATCATTACTATGCGATACAAACGCCCTAGAAGGCCATCGCATACGATTACTGTTGACTCCTCGGTTGGTTTTTCCGTTGTTCTTAAGCAAGTGGTTGTTGGTCTTCGAGAAATAAAAGGGATCGCTCAGTATTTGCAATGCTGACTTGCATGTGGGGAAAGTACAGTAGTATAGTGTGATTACTTTGGGCCTGTTCTAGTCATTGTAAAGTACTGGTACCAGCCAAGAACTAGTAATCATGATGCCGTAACGCAAAAAAAAAAAACATGAGTGGGTGGGTCAATTCGCAATACATTTGAGAAGGAATAAATTGCGTCTGAACTTGAATCTGGTCAACCCTACCTGCTTGGTTGTAACTAATCTATTTTGTTTTCAAATTAAAATGAAGGTTTTAACTTTCACACTTTTTTCGTCGTATATTTTGTCATCTTATTAGCTCAGATAGCCAATCACAGCGCCGTAGCCTGCGAGTAGGCTCATCTTTGAATCACGCGCGCGAGCGGTGAAGAGCAAAGCGATCCGGAGGGAAGGAGTCTGGTGAAGAGGAGCCAAGAAAGTCACTTTCTCGTCTCGTGGCTCCGTCGCTCGATTTCGCGCTTGCGGCTACGCTGCGCGCGCTTGTGCTCCAACGTGAGCCTGCTGGCAAGCTACAGTATCGGATCTGATTCATCTTGAGGGTTCTTGTTCCTAGCCACAATTGTATAGAAGGCCAGTTGAGAAATCAATGAAGACAAAAGACTCGATATTTAAAGTTCAGTCTGTTCTCGAGATTTTATTTTCCCGTTTTTTTTTTTTCATTATGTAACAGTGGGAGAATTCTGAATGAATGTCCAGAGAAGGCTCAGCGCCTATTTCTTCCCTTGAAAATTATTTTCAATTGACTTTAGATATCCATTAAATAAGTTCTTGACAGAAGGAAGCAGTTTTGTAGAGTGCACGTTACAATCTGTAACAATTATCCCAAACAAAGGACAGAATAAGAAGTTCTAAATCATGTAGAGACTCTATCGTCGAAGGCCACGATCAATCTATTTTTGACACCGATTTAGCCTTTGTTGAGAATCAAATTTCAGGCAAGGATCCACAGGAAAAACAATGATTAAAAAGACGCTGGATAAAGTCTGCAACTCTGACTACCTTTAGAGCTACAATTTAACTTAGTGTTGGTGTGAGGACCAGAAATGTTAAAACGACAAAATAAAGAACAAATTGCTTTTTGCTCTTTGTGAAACCCAGGCTATAAAAATGTCATTCAGAGAATCATCACATATACTCTATGAAATATAGCATACCAAGATTTATAAACTGAACTGCAAAGCAATGATGTGGGAATTACACCTAAGCCGAATATCAAGAGACTTGAAACACGATGCTCTCTTTATTCAAAGACCACCAAGAACAAAATCTGCTTTCATTGAATAAGATGACATGTTACCATGCTATTGGCTGACGATGACTCGCGATCTTTGGCACCAAGTTTCCGCAGTTTCACATAGTAGTTTTAAAAAAAGAAGATAACTCATCTACTCGAAAGAGATTTTCGTTATTTCCAGGTAGTTTAAGGGGAGCAATAATAGTAAACACAGTTTCAGCTTTGCTGTTAGTTGCTTCGCAACTTTTTTCGATAGGAAGCTTTGCCTGAGTTTGGTCAGCGTTTACATCACACTACAAGCCCGAGATTTCAATAAGCGAATAGTCAGCGAGGAGTGGCTGAGATGACTACGGCTCCTAGAAACAGATGGCGAGAAGTCTAATTGTTTTAGTGGACACTCCAAAGGATTACACAACAAAACTTTCAATTTTGCTTAAAATTAAGAATAATTTCAGTTTCAAGAGCAGTGCACGCGTGGAGCATGGGATATTGCAGTCCAAGAGTTTTCAT
>JAHPZR010015724.1:0-7500 GCA_019787425.1 Platygyra sinensis | reverse complement strand
CTTAAAAGGTGTTGTCCTCAATACGTCACAGCTTTCGAAGTACGTGTCAGCTTGGCCGAATAAATGACTTTGACAGATGCTTCTAAGTTGTCGATCAATGCACAGCTCAGCATAGACTTTCTGAAAAGTCCTTCGTCTTGTTTATTCAGTACCTCTCGCTCGCTCGGCCGCTTCGCGACTCAAACAATGGCCGCCTCGCGGCCTAGCATATTCAACTCTGAAATTCATAAGGTCGACTTGTGGCAAGTCTAAGCTCGGCGCCATAGAGCTACTCCTGTGTTTGCGAAGACACGAATTTTAAAGTTTTGTCAGCCCCATGGAAACAAAAGCCCAAACGACTGCGAAAGCTGTGGACAGTTTATACGCACGAATTTGTTTAAGAACTATATAGTAATCTCCTCGATAGCTATTATCTAATTAAAGTTCATTTTTAGCGAACCTAGCCTTGATATCAGAACTAGTAGTTTTGTTTGTAATGCACCAGTCAATGTTAAGCCCCTCCCCCCTTCCCCCGGAGGGGGCGCACCAAAGGGGATTTCACATTTTTGCCTTTTTTTGTCAAATGCTTTACCCAGGGGGAAAACACTGATGTCAAATACCCCTTCCCTGGTTCTAAATTTTGTTTGATTTAAGATGATGAAAATTACAATGCAATGTATTTCTTTGTTACCCTAAAAAGATTAAACAAGCTTAATATCACATGAGATCTTCTGCAATGCAGAGAGGGCACTTCCAGTCATAGTCATTAGTTTGGATCTCAAAGCCAACGCAGTACTGGTGGGAGCTAATTAGAAGTTTGATAATGATCAGTAAAAATTACCATGAAAAATTAATATTTCAATTACCTTATTTGTGCTCTCTTTTGATACTCAGACTATCAATCTTTCATAAGACTTAACACTGAGATCAAAACACTGGGAAGTTATTCAGAAGCTAACAGGCAAATGTTATATGATCACTTGCGTGTGAAGGGCACCACACGAAGCAACTTCCAAAATGGCGCTGCAATCCCAAGGAGCTCTGTGTATACTTTCAAGATGGCGGGACTAGGCTCCTAGCTCCTGTAGATTTTGTCAAATTAACCCACCCTCGGGAAATTTTGTTGTGTCAAATCTTTAACCATTCCTCACCCAATGCCAAATCTCCCGGGGTCGCCCGCCCTCCCTCCCTCCCCCGGGCTTAACATTGACTGGTGCATAACTATTACATGAGAAAAGTTTAAGCAAAACTTTCCGTGCAATGATGCAGCACCGTAGCTAGTAACAGGCCAACCGAGGCACTTGCCTCGGTCATTTCTTTGGCTTTTGTTGTTTTTAGTACCTAATATCTAGGAAGAGAACTCAACCATGGACTGATTGCCTCAGTCATAAGTTATTCATAGACATTGCCTCAGTCAAAAAATTTTTTTCTAGCTACGGCCCTGTGATGAGCCTTGTTGTGGCCTTGCCACTATCTTGTGCTTAAGAATTTCGTGGCCATTCCACAATAATTAAACAACTGAAACGACGCAGAGACCGAGAGCCGTCTAGATTACCTAAAAGGATTGTAAGATCCATGAAAAAGAGAAAAGTTAGGTGCAAGCTTAAGTGTATTCTCAGAAAATATACTCCTAAATCGTCCAGATTGTATGGCTTAAGGACTCACTATAAGTTATGGTATGTAACACATCTGCACAAACGTGAATGTTTTTTCAGTACCTTTTTAAAACTAAAAAGTGTGACAGCAAGTAAACTTTTGCAAAATAACAAACAATTAACTAGTTCTTCCCTGAATAATCACAAAATAACAAAGTCAACCAGCAGTACCAAAAGACACTGTGTCTCAAGAATGAAGCCTTTGACATCTGGTGATATCAAGTTAAATCCAAGCCCTGAACAATATTTAAACGGTTAAACTATAGTGTCAGTTGGTTCCACTATGTTGTTAAACATGCGATTACGTCAGCTAGGATTGAGACCTGTTGATGTTGGTGGAGAAGGCGACTGTTTTTTTCTGAGCAGTTTCCCATCAGTTATATGGTGATCCCAATCATCACTTACTCATTACACAAGCTAATGTTTAATACCTTAGCAATAACCCTGAACGTCTTATTGAAAGTAATGCTGAGAATTCATGGAATAAATATATACAGTGTAAATAATATGTCAATGCAAGGTACATTGTACATGGTGCGATGTACTGTTTGTACAAGCAGTTGCAGACCGTCAAAATGTAGCTATTCATATTATAGAATCTCATGAAAATTTTGCTGGGGAGACTTTGATAGGGCCACATTATTTAGCACAACACCCACCAACAACAATATTGAGACAACAAGAAATTCATGACAAACTTAAGAAAATGAAAAAAACTCACTCACGTACTTGGTTTTCGAACGTCCACAGTGAAACCAAAAGCTACAGAGACAAAACGCAAATGTCCATCGTTCGCAAAGCGTGCGTTGCCTTGTTTCCCAGCGATTGTTGAATTTCAAAATAGCAGACACGAGTATGCATTGCGTACCTATTTTTGGAAATGGGGGATGTTTACACTGAGAATTCATGAAATCTTTTTGACTCAATTTGTTTAGAATCACTGTTAAATTGTAAATCTGCCTTTTAAGGTGGTATAAGTCATTATCGTTTAGAAGTATTTAAACATTTAGTAGGTCACGTGACCTGTTTGACTGTTTTGACCGTTTCTGTTAACATGTCTTCGATTGAATATTGGCGCTGTTTTTTAGCCGTTAAAGAGTCAAGGTGCCAAAATTTAAGTTTAATGGGTTAGTCAAATGAGCAAGCATGCGGATATCAAACTGCTTCCCAAGTTTTACATCGATTAGATAAGCCATTCCCATTGAAACAAAAAATACGCATATTAATTAGCTAAGTCAGGCCTTAACACACTTGAATGAAATTAGTGTTTATGACATCAACAGAAACATTGCCGGTCCCCCATTCGTAGCTAGACTTAATATGGAACATCTTGCAGGGAGCTAGATTTACTAAAGCCCGAAAAAGCTGATAATATACTGTACTGTCTCCCATTGGACAGCGGGTTCCAAATGGATCTATTGCAAATGCATAAATCCAGAATTGATAGAATTTCCCCACAAGCCTAACACCGTCACATGAATCTGAGCTATGAGATAAATGTAGCTTATCACAGATATATAACTTACATGCAATGTCGACTTTCTTCCACATCAAAATCCTGAAAGTAAATGTTCATCGACCAGCCTTCAGGAATAAGATATGTAGATATATTGTCCGCATTCCTTGGGTAGCTGTAAGGATATCCTTCACTGGTTAGAAAGCCGATCTCAGGGCCAAACGCTGTTAATACCAAAGAAGGTTCTTTAAAAATTTTCGTTTACGTTACAAGAAGTATATTTTAATCAACATTTTAGGGAAATGGACATCCAGTAACAAAGGCCTAGTTTAAAATCTCTCCCAGCTTAAACCCAACAGAACATGACTTGAAAGATAAGAATTCATGTATTCTTTATTGCTCTGTTCATGATATAAAGTTGAAAGAAATGGAGTATAAAATAGGTTAAAACTGTTTTCTTTGTGGTCTTCATTGAGTTTCGGTTTCAGCAACAAAGTACTTTTGAGCGAAGGGCAAAACAGACTATCATTGTAAGATAAAAGAGACGTTATTTATTCAAGAACTTCAACCAGCTTTCAACGTCAACGTCGGAATTGTAAAGCTGATGCTTTATTAATCTGTTATTTTATATATATATATTTTTTTATATTTTACTGTTAAGTATTTGCTTAATCTAGGTTCCAGTCCCCTCACCCGCTTTGTTATATATAAATAGCTGTTTTAAATTTCAACGGTTACTTTTGAAAATGTATGTAGAGTACATACGAAACGTCAACTCAAAATGAACAAGTTCAATATGTTTATCACTGCTGTTTGTGTCTTATTTTGATCAAATTACGATGGCCCAAGAACAAAAGTACTTTTGTCCGTCTTTACGTAGTCTAGCCTAAATACGCGATTCGAGATAGTTAATTTGCAAAGCTTACTAGGCTTTTACCAAGTCCACAAGTGTTTAGATGAGGCTACGCAAACACGGGGAAAGTATTCCATTGCTTTTATAAAATATTTCTTAAAAATACGTGCAAATCTAAAGCGTCACAACTCTGTTTACATACTCTCATCTAAACACACCTATCAACCAATCATTGAGAGCCCGCGTTCTCAGTTATTTTACAAAATCTCTTGTAGGAGTAATTATTTGGCCATTCCTACAATTCATTGACTCCTGACACCCAGCATTGTCCAGAGGGGGAGGGGGAGTAAATTTCAATTACGATTTTTATGGAAAATAGCAGTCTCAAAACGGTTTGGCCAGGATTCATTGCCAGAAATCTGGGACAAGATGGCAGCCAAGCATGCGAAATACGGTCAAAATGGCGTTACATTCGTGTAAGGAAATGTATGGAGAAAGGAAAAATTTTGCAAATATAGCAGTTATGAGCTCATGGGTCTTCACTGCGCGACTCGAATTATGATAAGTGTAGTACGAGTTATGCATTTCACAGAAAAACTCCGAATACAATACGATTTACTTACTTCCCAAAAGGATGTCTTCCATGGTCTATTAACGATCCATTTCCCCATACATTTCCTTAAAATCCCGCTGAAGTCATGGCAAATACTCGTAGATTTCGGGCTGCACCGGTCAACGAATTCAACTTGCGCGACTCGATATAGACTCATCGATGTTTGATGTATTCAGATCCAGAGAAAAAAAACTATGAATATTGTTCTGCAAAGTACTTCCAACGTCACTCTTAAATCTCTCATTTTCCCATCTCCGTACGCCATGTTCAAGTGCTGCAGTTCGGTAGAAGAAGGGAAAGAAACACTCTCTTGAAATTTCTCTCCAGTCGCCATTTTGGTTGTTGTTTCTAAAGCTTGTCGGGATAGAAATTGGGTTCCAGACCCTCCCAATAATAATATAGGCCTGGTTTTATCTTAAATTCTCGCGGGAAAATCGAAGTTTGGCTATCAAAACAAAGTAGAAATGTCTGTAGTTCATTCTGCTTGGAAAAAAACAGAAACATAAAATCCATATATTTAACGTGCGATCTTTTCTTAGTCCTATTCTCGGCATACAATATATACACAGTGCTTAACCTGTGAAGCACATCGTAAGAAAAACGCTTCCTTTCGGACAGAGCGATAAGCGCCGCCATATTAGATTTTATTGTTCTAGAGTGTAACATGATATACCGCTGACAATTTTTAGCGGACTCGAAATGTCCGCGATTTCTGGTAATGTGAAGGCATTCAAGATAAATCCTCAAGTGCGATCACTGCATGAGCTCTCAGAAAAATGGAGAGATGCAATGGCCAACGAATACTCAGAGGCAACTGTTTGATAACAATATGGACAGCATGGAAATTCACTGTAAGTTATAATTTCCAACCCTTTCTTTTTTAAACTCGTGGATACGCGAAGCGTAGGAACATGTTTCTTGCGGGGACTTCGAGATACAAATGTGGCACTCACTCAAGCTCACTCAGGTCGAGACACTGTTCGTAAGTAGTCGACCCGAACGAAAGCGCCCGAACTAGCCCGACGCCATGTTGGAATGGTAACCAAGCCCGACGCTATGTTAGAAACTGTGCAGCCCGATTACTCACTTAAAGGCGTGCTACGTGCCAACCTTGCAGCTTTTATTAGGTTTTTCACTAGATTGAAGAGGAGTTGACTTCAAATGTTGGAATTAGTACTATGGCCAACTTCATGAACATAACATATAACGAAGAGAGTAGCATTTGTTTGCTGGAAGGCTGACCTGAAAATGAGTGAATCCCATGCAAGTGTAATTAGGAGTGTGTCTTATTTGTCGACCTAATGAACTTATATGAGCGAAAGGAACAATTTTTTTTTTAATGTAATGAACGAAGAGGTAATGAACTGACAGGACCAGCGTTGGCACCAATATATGATATCGTGATATAATTTTAATATACTTCAGTTACATCTAAACCTGAAGATGGCTGGTCTGATAACCTGAACTATTGTTATAAATATAACACGTTGTGTCAGCCTTGCAGTAGGCTTTGGATCTTCGTTCATGGCTTTGCAGTCTATAGCACTTACGTTTTCATCTCGTGTTGTCCACTTTCAACCGATATCGAGTTAAATTTAGATTAAATTTGTGTTTTACATACTTGTTTTGTTTATTTTAGTACATTCATTTGAGTGGGATGTGCATGAAATGCACGAATTCCCGAAATACTTAGTTTTTTGATAACTTTAAATGGCTTATACCCTGCCTTTTGTTTATATTTTTGCTTCCTGATTGAAAAGGGAAAGAAACCCCCTGCAAGCTTGTTGAAACACATTTATCAGTCCGGCACAGTTATCAAATTTGATAACCCCATGACGTCACAACATGGTGGTAATTCGTAACTCGGTGAATTTTCCGAGAACATCAACTTTGTTCTTCCAATGTTCGGTTGTGTTCGTGTTGTATACCCATAGTTCCATGCGATTTAATTGAGAGGAAAACAAACTTCACGAGTGCACAAAATGGCGGCCGTTGGTGGAGTGATTGTGCAAGTTTTTGCTCGATGATTAGAGACGACTGCCCAAATATGACAGTTTATTTCAGGTATGTTTGTACTCTTTGCCGTCAATTTTAAGGCAGTTAGCCATTTGTGTGGAACACTTTTAAAATATGCCGTGTTCTTCAGTTATTTTTCTTTCGATTCATCGCTTACTCATCTAAGGGCACAAAAAAATTGTATGAGGGCACTGTGTTTTTTGAGTTACTGTCTGATTCCCTTACTGACCGCCATGTTTAATTTCTTGTGCTTCTAGGGAATGAGTAGTGTCAAGTGGCAGAATTATGGATAGTCCCTTACAGAAATAGCTTCTTTTTTCCGTTTTAGTGCAAAGCCGGCAAAAACTAAAACGAAATCAGGAAAGAGAAAGGAATTGTTAAGGAATGAATTTTTCTCTTATGGTGTGAAATTAAAAGAAAGCGTTGACTCTGTACACACGCGTCTAGTGTGTAAGTAACTTTGCAATATTTTGCTTTTGCATTACTTCACTTGTCCAAAATCTAGCACATAATTTTCTTACTCATGCAATAAGCCTGAGAAGAATAATTAATATTGTTTTACAGGTAGGGTGATTATCAAAGCATCTGTACTTCCATTCATTTTATTTAATGCACCACAAAAGAAAACAAAGGGAAATAAAAGATATTGTAGGACAGACATTTGGAAAATTAGCGCTAGAGTATTATAATATCCTGGTATGAGATGATTATTGCAAGATATGAATTTATTTTCAACAAGTAAGAGTATATGCATCTCTGTAATCGCTTAGTTGAGTAATAATACTAAAATACATTACGTTATTTACAAAATTATTGATATGCAAAATGCTTAATGAATACCCTGATTACTATTGAGTACTTGGAAATAAATGTAAGCACTAATTCAATTCAATTCAGTTCATTCACACTTATGTAAAATATCTATTTA
>JAHPZR010015717.1:12500-15697 GCA_019787425.1 Platygyra sinensis | reverse complement strand
CCTAAATATATACTACTTACACTACAAAAGAGGCGTTTACAAAGAGATGTTTTACCAACACAATGTAAATGTCACTCTATACCTGTCAGTAGCAGAGTGGCGCAGTGGAAGCGTGCTGGGCCCATAACCCAGAGGTCCGAGGATCAAAACCTCGCTCTGCTAATAATTGTTTTATCTATAACAATGTTTAAAGGCCATTTACTGCCTATTTTACTTTTTTCTAGCAATCAAATTAGAGAAAGCCCATGCAATTTACACCAAGCTGAAGAGCTGGAGAACGCGTTTAGATCGGCAATATATTCAGTGAGGGTAGTGATGTCCTGGGTTCCAGGATCTTCTTGTGAAGATATTGGTTTCAAAGGTTAAAACAGCTATAAGTTTTTGACACCACATGCTTTCTTACGTGTTTTATTTTCAAGTCTTCTCAAACTGAAACGTCGAAAGGTTTTTGAGCTTCAGGTCTCTCTACAGTCTTCTGCTGCAGGAAGTTCCATGGCATTTTAAAGCGTTGGGACTTGATTATTGCCAAATAATGAGAAAAAACATTCTATGCGTGAAAGCAAAATAGACATCCACTTATCGTAATCGGCAGGATTCGAACCTGCGCGGGGAAACCCCAATGGATTTCAAGTCCATCGCCTTGACCACTCGGCCACGACTACCAAGTCAAGCTGAGAAAAAAAGGCAAAGGCAATGGATTTAAAGCTTTCTGTAAAGAAGATTTAACTACGTTTAAATGACATCATCGTTTTGGTTTGGCTCTACGGGTGAGGTGAAGAAGGAGCAAAGTTTCTCGCTTAAAGGGATAAAAAGAGCACAGAAGCACCTTTTACAAAAAGAAAAAGAAAAAAAAATAGAACAAGGCAGGTCCATGTAGAATACAAAACGGTTAAGCAACTGCAACCGATAAAGAACGGTTATAGAAACGGTTAGAGTTATCTCCTTTCCTTATTATGTTGGAACAACAATTTGTCCCAGGCTTTTTATTTGATTGGGGCCAGAAGGAACCGGCATCACATAGAATTAACAGACCATTTTTTAAAAGCATTCACTAGAAAACAGTCAATAGTTAAATTTCAAGACGTTTTAGATCAGCAGCAGAGTGGCGCAGTGGAAGCGTGCTGGGCCCATAACCCAGAGGTCCGAGGATCAAAACCTCGCTCTGCTAGTGATTCTTTTATTAATTAAGAGAATGTCTGAAAAATTTGCACTTCTTTCATTTGACTTATGTTCCACCAATCAGCATAAAGAGAAATGATGACGACAAGCGTGGGAGAATGCGCGCAACAAAAATATCAATTGGCTATATATGGCTTTGTCGGCGTATTGGTGTCCGAGAGTGAAAAACTAAGTTTTTAACACGATATTCCTTTTTCCATGTTTAGATCTTATTAAACTAAATTTTTGAAAATGATTTAGTGCGTTTCTAAGTGGGGCGCGGTGCCGTGCTTCGGGCGTCTAAACTTTGGTGAGGTTCAAAGGCACCAATTGATTGAGATCGAACTTGCTTGTTGTCAAAAGATCATTTTACTTGACAAAGTCAAAAAACAAGACAACGGCTCTTCGCAGTCGGGAGGATTTGAACCTACGCGGGGAGAGCCCAATGGATTTCGAGTCCATCGCCTTAACCACTCGGCCACGACTACTAGGGCAAAGTTATCTCCAACTTTCTTTAGTTAAATCAGACTCTCCAGAACCTTATCAGGTGATAAGCTCCTGCTCTTTCCGAAAGGAAACAAGCCTAATCAGTCTGATAATGTATATAATCATGACATGACATGCTTTCTTACATGTTTTATTTTCAAGTGTTCTCAAACTGAAACTTCAAAAGGTTTTTGAGCTTGAGGTCTCTCTACAGTCTTCTGCTGCAGGAAGTTCCATGGCATTTTAAGAGAGAATGTCCCGGAAGATCGTGTCACAGGACAACTTGCATGAATTTATGACTTTTATTTAAAATTGTGTGATATCGTTGAATGACATGTTGTGATTCTGGTTTTTAGTGGTTAGGATTTAATGATTGTGGCTCTTTCCGCATGTACCAGAAATGAGTTGAGAAAAGACATTATTGATAAATGAGATCACGATAAAGACCAACTGCATGAATAATGAATTTACACTGGAAAGTTGTAAAATGCATGACGATTATATAATAGCTTAACTTAAAGTATTTTGTGATCTCCCGAGTAAGGTTCTTGTCTTATACTTTAAGTGTAGAATTCTTAACAAGGTTATTAGACTTCTCGATTTAACATAAGTTTCCAGGTGGCTTTAAGTGGAGACTTTATGTCTCCCGATAGTAGCAGTGCAAGAGATATGTCCCACCTCTAGATTTTTATGGGGCAAATTCAAGTGGAATTGGTTTATGGTTTTACTTTCTTAATAATAAATAAGCCATTAGTGGTTTGTTCTTTAATTATGAAAAAGGGTCTTGGGTGTGTTTCACCCCTGGCCAAAAAGGTTAACTTTTATATCTTAAAGTTGCTTTAAACTTGACTTTCATTTTATAAAAGTTTAGCTTTAACTTCTAACTCACTCTAGAGATCACATTTATAGCTTTGCATGCTCTTTAACCTTGGGAAGTGAGTTTTCATCAAATGACAAAAATGTCATCTATTTGCGTTATCATATTTTATGATCGGACCTCTTCCTTATCATGGAGAATCAAATTATATGATTGTGAAAACTGATTATTGAGGAGAAAACGTATATAAGTGAACGCTCTAGAAACAAGAATTCAGAAGAAGAAAGTTTATTAGCTTAGCGAAGTCATGCAGAAGGAAGAAAAGGACAGGAATGAAAAGTAAGATTATTTAAAATAAATCTTGTTGTCGAATTGTTGGTTGTTCTCCTCATGGAGTACCTCGCTCGCTGAGCTAGCCTTCCAGGGAGCGCGCCATGTTCACGCGGACTCCCTTTACAATCGCGTGAAATCACAAAAATGTGGTACATGCTTGAAAAATTGATTTCCCTTATCTTTTGCTCAGAGATACCGCATGATGAGTTAATGAACGTGGTATATTTGTTTTGTTCAGATCTACTTCTGTTTTCCAAAAAAATTGGAAAATTGTACATGATGCCAACCGCTACAAAATGGTGGACACTAAGGGGCCGAGTATCAACACAAGAACTTCGCTCCTGAAAAGTGCAAAAGCAAGTTCACTTTTTTTGTGTGTGTATTTGTATGGGAGGTATTGGAA
>JAHPZR010015717.1:0-7500 GCA_019787425.1 Platygyra sinensis | reverse complement strand
AGCAGTCGAATAGTCCTTAGTAGCAAATAAAAAAGAGAAAATAGAACTAGCTGACAGCCAACAATGAATCTGTTTTCCGCCAAAAGTCTCTGAGGGTTTTAGTGTAAATAATTTCCAGCAAACAGAGCTCAGCTCGGTTTATAAGTGACATCTAGTACATCTGGTACCCTTGATATATGAATTCAAATTATAAAATCTAACTTCATTTTCAAATATAATAATGAAGATTTTGTTTAACATTTCGACTTAGCCTAGCTGTTTAAATACCTTAGGGGTAACAGGAATATTGTTTTCACAAATTCTCATTCTGGATTGAATCTGTAATGTTTGTACTCAGCTGAATTCTTCTACATGCTTCTATTGTTTGTTTTTTTTCATTTTTCATCCTGTGACTGTTAACCCCTTTTTTGTTAATTCTGCAGATATGAACTGCCCTCTGTAGCAGATAACAGAGACGTTTCTAAAGTGAGCAATGCCTTTCAGTGTTGTTAAAAAAGTTAAGCGGAGAACTAGAAAGTGCAAAACCATAACGGGTCAAAAAACATTTTTTCATGCAAACTCGAAAGTTATTTCACGCCAGGTCTGAAGTTTGACCTTTTCAGGCTGTAAGACCTTCACTGATGTCAAATAAGCTTGTCAGCCCAACAAAATATCTCTTAAATTAAAAAAAAGCGCCAGTTTGTTATTTAGATGGCAATTTGAGGTTGTTGAAAATGAATTCTAAGAAGGTTCCAGATTTACCAATTTAACAGAAGATTGTTAACTTAAAAAGCACTTCATAATTTTCTAGATCTCCGTGTTATCTATCATAAAATCTCCTAGTTTTACTCTTTTTACATGATATTTGCCGAGTTTGACTTTCTTTGATTGATTTAAACAAAACAGCAACGTGTAAGAAATCGCATTCCTGACATGTGTAATGATTTCAGGCAATTCCATAGCACTTGAACTTTCCCAATGTATGGTAGCCCTTCTCGTTGTTGTGTCCAGTATCTCCAAACCTCAGCTGTTTAACTGGAAGATGTGTCTTGTCAGTGAGAAGGCCGCTGTCTTCACGCCATTCTTTTTGATTGGCATCGCAGTTGCAAGGTAGTTCTGGCTTTGCACATGAGTTAGTCATCCCGCATGCACACTTGCCACTGCCGGGGTTTGCTCCACCCCAGTACGTCATGTTAGCAGAATTACGTGACACCCACCAGGCATGCTTGTTCTTGAACATCAATGAATTTGAGCACTGATACCTGATGAACTGTTCGCAGTGTGTGGAGACACTGGTGAGACTGGCGAGCTGCAGAAGATTTGCTTCCATGTATTGAATGTCACGTGAATACGATCCTGGATCTTCAAATCCCTTCACCAGCGTTCTGTCTTCGCTGTCGTGACTTACGACGGTCACGCCAACTCCATCCTTGTAAGTCATGTCACAGTTGACGTTAAAAGGTGTTAAGCCTCCATCACCATCTGGATCAATGACGTAAGTACCATTTTTCGCTGTAGGGTCAAGCTTCTTTAAGTCGCTACAAGACTTTGCTAACAACAACAGAAAAAATATTAAGTCACTAAGCGATTAAAATAATCGCTTATTGGTCATCTCTGTATTATGACCTTTTTTAATAAGCATCTTTAACTTTTGGCAATGTCAAAATGAACGGCCTTGGGCGAAGGATCATTTCAAAAGCTGCTCTAAATGTTTTATCATCTCCATGAGGGCAAAATGATACCATAAAAAGTAAATTTTGTGATAAAAGTTATGCAGTTTCACTTGCCCAGCCTCTTCTCCCCATTCCAAATACTCCACTAGTACCTGCAATTTTTCTTGAGTTTCAATCAGGAGGGAGGGGATGTCTCCAGGCAAACAGTGGTTTAGTCATAACTACCAGTGTGACGTCACGTCATACACCGGTGATTTTCGATATGGCGGCCTATTTATTTTGGTTCGTTAACTGAAAGATACGTGGAAATTTCTAACTTTTTGATGATTAGATTACTTTGTTCAATGTTACCCAGGATTCAAAATATATGAAAGACTTCTTTGCAGTAATTTTCGGTAGGATAAGTTATTCGAAAGCCTCATATTTTGAGTAGAAACATACTAACAAGTAGCCGAGGCGTCGACAAAGTTTAATGGGTTGACAACGTTTTCCCGGAGCCCCCGCAGAAATGCGGAGATGTCCTGATCCCAGAATAGGAGGTTTGGTACATGATATATTAAGTTTGCTCTGTGCTGAGAATTAAGCCTTCAGTGCTTATGGTTCGTCTCAACAATCCCTTCAAAGTTAATGGCATTTGGAGAAGAAGGGCTAAACCTCAGAATACGCGGCCACGATTGCGTGACATTGAATGCTTGCTCACGTAGTCCCGCAGTAAATAAATATTTGCATGTGGAAACAAAAGAGAAAACTTAATGTATACATGAAACAAGCGTGCTACACATTAATATGCCTCGTTCTAAAATTCATTAGCCGAAACAAGCGCGCTACACATGAAAATACTTCGTTCTATAATCCATGAGCCGAAACCCGGAGTTTTAATATTCATTTTTTCCACTGCGGGAATGCGGGAGCAATAGTTTTGCTCGTCTTACTTTCATAGCAATAGTTTTACTCGCCTTACGTTCATCAACCCATAAAAGACAACACCACTGGGGGACGAGGGGAGCAAGCGTTTAACGTCACGCAATCGTAAACACAGACACTATTGACCTTTCACCAATCCAACAAAGTACAACACGCGAGAGTACACCCTCGCACTCAAAAGGATTGCTGAGCAAAATTACTCATCACATTGAGAAAAACTAACAATGGCTAGAAAGTTATATCAAAAAGGAACAAAACCTCCTATTATGAGGTACCTCTGTTGAAAAGTTGAAGAGAAAACGGCGGGCGTTTGGGTGGCCTTTACTTGACCGGAAGTCAAGATGGCGGTAACCCCACTTGACCCGATTTGTTTTCAATAAAATTTGGAACCAAAACGCACACAAAACAACAAACAGTTGTACTCACAGACATCCACTACAAAGCTTGCACACTTGTGCCAAATTAGTGAATAATAGAACAATAATAGCTTGTATTATCCTTTTATTTGTTTGAATTCAATGGAGTCTCGACGCCAAAGCTGGGCAAGCCGAGCGAAGCTTCGACTTGTTGCTATGTGACGTCACACTGGCAGTGATGAGTCGGTCTCTGACAGATACTCGAAAACAATAGAGTCACCCCCTCCCTCCTGGTTTCAATAGGGAACTTAAGCAAACCACAACGGCAACGGCAACGGGGACGTCGCCAAACAAAAGGTTTAATGAGCAGAACAATAGCTGTGCACGTGCGTTTTAACTCTTTGTACATTTCGATGCCGTTCTCTGCCAAAGAACAACGTGAAATGACCAAGTTTTACGTATTTTGGAGAACGTACGCCACGACGGCAAATATTTTGGATTTCCTTACGGAATTAATCGCTGGCATTGTATATTTAGTTTGAGCAGGTTTTTAGACATATTTGCGCTTTGAACGGGTTTAGTTACGTTCGAGAGTAAAATATAAATCCACTTTTTGCTAGGCGTCGTCCATGGCGTCGCCGTCGTCAGTGCTTAAGTTCCCTAATATTGTATTGGGTGCATGAGAAGGGGGGGGGGGAGGGGGGAGGGGAAGAACAACCTAATTTCAAAAGGAAAGCGTGGTTTTCAAAATTTAGCTATAAAACACAGATAATTGGCTGCATTACGACAGTGTACAAAGAACTTTTGTCCACCATTGTAGTTACTGACAGAATGTAACAGAATCTAAAAATAAGCGGCTGGCTTTAAACTGTTTTTCAGTGGATGGAAATCATGGAAAATGATTTTAATACTAACAGCTTAAATGATGTACAATTGAATAACTTCTGTATTGAAGCAGATAAAGAACGCTTGCAATACCTGGACAGCAATTTGTTCCTGGGAATCCCGTGCGACAGATGCAACGGAAACCTTTACTGGTGAATCCAACTTGACAAATACCTCCATTTAAACACGGGCTGCTGCCACAAGGATTCTGTTAAAAAAAAGGAGTTTGTCTCCTTAAATGATTAGGACGCAGTAACAGTGCCGGCTTCAATTTTTCCAGCCTTTAAGCCGGAGGAAATTTCGAAATGATAACTCCAATTTTCTTTGAATGCAAAAAAAATATAGCTACAATGGACACACATAACTCGGGCATGAGAATATTTACCTCTATAGCTAGGAAGGTAAAAGCCTCAAGGACGGTCAGGTGATCTTCATCGGTGGCGTTGTTCAATTCACATTTGTATTTCTCGCCATGTGAAGGTCCAAAATTAATGGACACACAGTTGGGGTCCATATAACACAGCACTTGGCAGCTCCCTGGATTATCTACCACCCCTCTTTTGATCACGTGATCTTTCATTACTTTGTTTTCTTTTGGTTCTTTGAACTCGATGATACGGCATTCATCATCTGTGAAAGACATCAAAGAATAAATAGGATGTAGAGTCGTTAATGTTTTTTTCCCATATTGATGATTTCCTGTTCTTTGATTCAGATTTTCATAATTTTATTGTCTTGCACTTTTGCAAACATGATAAGGTCTGATAACCTTTCCAGAATTCACAGAAATTACATTAATTAAAAAGAGAAAAGAGATATAACAGCATAGCTAATAGATGGGAATGGTTATCCCGCCCGGCAAACATTAAAGGATCAAGCAAAGATACCAAGATTTATGTTGGAAGGTCCACCACCGTGCACAATGGAGGTGGCCTGCACCTCTTTACAACCTCTATTTTGATTCGTTCTTGTTGATCTGCACCTCTTTTGTTGATAGGACTGGGGGCATTGTTTGTGTTGTTTACCTATTGTCTCTTCTTTACCTATTGTCTCTTCTGGCCAATTATAAAGACCCTTGTAAACGGTGCGTGCTCGCCGCACAATGTTTTGTTTTGCGCTCATAAACTATTTATGATTATGTAACCAACACGTTGCTATTGAATAGTTCCTCAGTACGGAGTACGTGTGCATGGTCACGACCAAAAAAGAGAATAAAAAACATACAACAAAGAACTTTGTCGAGTTTCATAACCATTCCCCTCTATTAACTCTGATAACAGTAAATAGCCATAAGAAAATGTGCTCAGTGACCAAAGTAGCGTAGGCTTTTTCGTGTTGGTCACTGAAACGTAGAAACAATTAACACGACATATCGGTTACACTAAAGGCATTTGGACAAGAGAATGTAGTGAATATCAAAAAAAGCACAGAACTAAAAATTTATGTATCTATATATATATAGTCTATCACACACATCCAAAGTTGGATATTCTATTCATAGTAAATAATATAAAATGCAAATGAAGAGTAAAACATAATGGTTTTTATCCGTCTGACATACTCTAAAACGTCTTTCTTTAGCGCATAGGTATCTATTCCAGCTGGTGTAGGGCAAAATGACAAACCTTTAGACAATAAGGAATTCTCCGCTTCTGTTAATGTTCTACTCGACAAATTAACAAATTATATATATATGAACAATAAACGCGTAAAAGGATGGTAGAACGTAGATAAGTTATTACACATGATATTTGCAAAATATAAGCAGGTTATACAGAAGAGTAGCATTCAGTGAGTATATCCCTGAACGAAACGACGGCGAAGGGTTGAAGTGTGGCTATGTTTGTTTAACTTAATCGTCTTACACCGTAGAAATGTTACTCGTTCAATCAACAAAAAAGTCTCCTGCTAAGGAATAAAGTAATCAACGGAACTCATGACAACTGTTGGAAAAGGTGCACGTAAACGTTGAAGCGTTTAAGCGTTAAAGGCTGCGCAATGCAAATAACAAAAAACAATTCAGCAGATTCACAAATATTTTAGTAACATAAGAGTTATACCTACCTGTGCAATCAGAAGCAAGTGCGAATACGATTCCAAATGCAATGAGAAGGATGGAAGACAAAATCACAATTTTGCGTTTAAAATAGTTGAAACATGCCATCTTCTGCCCACCGTTGAATTTGACTACGCAGTTAAATTATACCATTATGTAGAACGCCCAAAGTCTTTACTTTTGACAGGAACAACTCACATTGCAGCAGCTGTTTTTCCACAGAATGATAATGGCCCTTATTCGTTTACAAAGCACTTAGACATCTCTAGCAAAATAATATCAATTTCCATGTTTCTGGAATATAGCGACGGAACTCTGCAAGGGAGGTTTAGGCGTTATAATAAAATGTTATTTACCCGTGTGGAATAAACAGATATATTACCGCAAACAGGATGAAAAGGAATTCAAAACATAGACAACCCATTAGCGTATAATTGCCCTCATAATAATCCCAATCATTTATTGGCCATAATGCCCATTGTAGACACCAAAATATTGAATTTACAAATACCACACGTTAACCTCTTGAGGACGAAAACCGCAAACTATATTTTATTTACGTTTTACTTGATAACCTAAAGAAGTATAGGCATAGGTTTACACGCAGGCTACCCAGTTCTCCGATTCGTAAACGGTCGATGCCATTTCCGCGACACTTAAAAAATTCTTCAACTATCAAGAAATTTTTCTTTACTAAATTAAACAAAAAGGAAAACATGAAACCAGCCACCTAGAATCGAACCTAACACTCCTCTTATTCCACTACACTACCAGGTTGATTCTTTAAACTTCCGCAAAATAAAACGTGACTTTCTTAAACATTAATGATGAGTTGCCCTAACCAACGAATAAAAGCTAACCGCAAGCAAACCAGTGTGAATATGAACAATTAAGCATTTCGTGGGTGCTTTTTACTCCATCAACAAATTATAATCAGTTTCTACCATGTCCAAGCCTAAACTAAAGCAGATATGACATCGTCTATTCTGAAAGACTTGGTTACCAATTATGGCATTGACCGTTAAAAATGGAGATGAGCGTAGGCTGCGTCATAAATGAGGGCACCTGCAGTAAGTAATTGACTGATGCTATCCTTTAAGCGACAACCATAAATTATAAAACAGCCATTTGGACTGTGGCAGATAAGAGGTTTACCTCTCGCTAACAAACATCTGTTAATTTTTGCGTGGACGTCCTTAGATGGGACATGTGAAAAGTGCTTTCTCGCTTTCAACAGTTCAGCACGCGGTCTCCCTCCACCACTCTTTTCTGTTATTTCTGTCTTAAGTAATTTTCTGCTGCGGCCAGCTTTCTCTTTTACCTCTTTGCAGATAAGCTACTCAATCAGCTAGGATATCATCTTTGTCCTTTTCCTAGGCTTGAGTGTTGTATATCAAACAGAGCACAATAAGGTCTTGACCTTCAATATTGATCCCACTCTGGGAAAATTGAAGACTTGGGTAGTAGCTAGTTTAATTGTGCTGTATGAGTGATGGTGACCGTGGCTAGTGTCAAGTCAGAAGTGTAAAGCAAAATAAACAAAAAAAATCGATGTTGGAAATTAATAGTTCAGCAGCACGGCTACTCTCGCCTGACAACGATTTAGGGTTTAAGAGAGAAAATGTTT
>JAHPZR010015716.1:12500-14138 GCA_019787425.1 Platygyra sinensis | reverse complement strand
GAACTGTCTGTGGTGGGGAAAGGAATGTTATGTGAATCTAGCTAGTTTTGAGGGGGGTGGGATGGATATGTTGAGAAATTTTTCAGAATAAAAATTCTACTTCCACTTTACTTTTGGCAAGGATTGATCCAACTTAAGCTCTACGAGAATCTCTTTCCAGTCAAACACAAGATCCAATAGACGTGACTATGAAGGGAAACAATTTTAAAGAGTATTCGATCTCTTTCGCCGTGCGTGATTTTTCCACCACTCTTCTTGTACAAACGAGTCCCTTGTAACAGTCAGTGGAACACCGACTGTTGCCTTGTCATCAAGATCTGCGCTTACCTTCTGTGGGTGCTGAACTGACCGCTGGAATGTCCCGTCCCATCACATCCAGGAGTTGGGCACCTGAAGAGGAACAAGATTCGATTATAGTTATTCAATTTTTTAACTATCTTAATCTTCCCAAATCTTATCCATCCTTGTTCTTTTTTGGTTTATTGTCACCTCTTTGGTGTTCTGCTACCTTTGTAAATCATTATTTGTTAGTTTTAATAGATTTTAAGCTAATTATGTTCATCAAAAAATACGACTTTACAAATCGTGACGTAGGTCTCCTAAACTGCAGCCTGTGACCAGGCCCATCTTTTCATAAGCGCGCGCGAATAGGTCTGGAGGGGAGGAGTCTGGGGAACCTCTGCTGCATCCCCGTGTCCTACCCAGACGTAAGCCTGCTCGCAGCTAGTTACAATGAGAATCAAGTGTGAATTCATGATGCATCAAGTTTTCATATTTAAAGTGACGAGTCGTCGATAGGAACGATTTGTCGGATCTGACAACTTTTATTTGGCTCATAAAAGCTTAACACGCTAGCTTTTCAGCAAATATTTTTGTCACAAAAATCGGCCAAATTTCCTCGCCTACCCGAGTAAATAAGAATTGCCATATAAAAATTTTCACATAAAAAGTGCTCCTGTAGACCTTTATATGAGCACACTCATCTAAAGAATGAGAGACGAAACCTCTAAATTAAGAACGACTTTACTACACACGAGCTCGCCACAAGCAACGGTACAACAGTTTGAGGAAATCCCAATAGGCCACCGCGCCTAGCTTGGTAACCTCTACTACATTACTCGGTACCAGTCTTACACTTACATTGGACCGCTTTTGTCAGATTGTGAGCCACTCCCACCTGAGTAGCAAAACAAAAGTGAACGATTAGTAAGGAGCTAGACACTATGATAACAATGATAATTGTAAAATAGCTCACAGTTCCAGATTGAGGAAGCATGTTATAAGAATGCGACGTTCTTTTATCATGACATAATCCCTACCGGCTTCAGAATTTTGAAGAGCAAGCTTTGGTGCCAGAGGACAACCTGACAGGCTGAAAAACAGACAGAATAGATGTTATTCACTCCAGTATAAGTGGCTCAAAATAACTTAATGTTTTTATAACATCTAAGATCAACCAAGTTTTCTGTGCACATATCGCTGTGGAGAGTATAGACGTGGGACGCTTTTGTGACTGAACGAAGATTTAATATCAGAGCGTTTTTGTATCTTTAATGAGACCGATTGGCCAACAACAACAACAACAACAACAATAACAACAACATTTGTTTATACCACAAAGAAAGAAAAATAGCAATA
>JAHPZR010015716.1:0-7500 GCA_019787425.1 Platygyra sinensis | reverse complement strand
ATTAAAATTGCTATACGAGAATAAAAAAATGTCATGCGAGATCATATGTACCAATTGAGAATGAAAAACTGCCATGCGAGATTGAAATTAACTGTTGAGAATGAAAAATCGTTGTGTGAGAAAAAGAAATCACCATTCGAGATTATCGATTGGTTTTTTTCTGAGCCGGTGATGTATAACCAGTCAGCGGAGAGTATTTTGGCAGTCAGTATAAAATATGGACTGCGGGCTACAGACTACGGACTACGGAATATGGACTATGGACTACGGTCTACGGACTACGGACTACGGCTACGGACTGGGTATAAAACACGGACTCAGGTATAAAACGCGGACCGAGCATTACGGACTCGGTATAAAACACGAAGAAAGCTTCTACATTGAATAAATTCTCGCACGAACGTTTCAGTCATAAATAGAAGCTATCTGTATAAATTATAGAAGTCTCATTTCCCGAAAGTTCCCGCTCATACAGGTTTAACCATACTCAAGAGAAAATGATGGGATTTTCTCTTGCCATAGTCGATTGCCGAAAAAGAAATAGAAGACACTGAAAGTCACAAAATTGACGAGCTGTATGAATTTTTGAATGATTCAAACCATGATTAAATGTTTTGAAAGATCAACAGTCGGGAGAATTGAGGAGAATTCGAACGACACGTCCCGCTGTTCATTTGTACGATCATGTATTAAATAAATACACATAAATATGGCCACGGCGAAATGAGGAACAAAAAGTTGATAAATAGAAGAAACGACATTACACAAGGATGGCAGTTCTACACGCTTAATATCGCCTTGGAAAAGGCAGGGACAAAAAAAAGAAAAAAAAGTTCTTACAACACGGGGTATTTGTATTTGGTCACTCACCCAAGTACTATCCCCGCCGAACAGGGCTTAACTTTGTTGAGCAGAAGAAACATGTTGCTGTCCTTGTGGTATAGTGACTCACCCAAGATAGCCGGCATTGGAGGTGAGGGCTGCGATATATAGTTTCATATATTAATTCTTCTTTTCTTGCAAAGTTTCGATTTCCGGTAAGACAGTACATGAGGAGATGTAACGCTGTTGAAAACATTCACATTCACAAAGTTATCGGTCCGTGAGACCGAATTATCTTCGTCCGAGAGACCGAGGCAATTATTTCGAAAGTGCCGCATGTCCGATCACCAAAGCATATTCCTCTAACTTTTTATTCTCTACTTTCCCAGCCATGCAGTATCAGATATTTTTTTTCTCTTTTTGATACCTTTTCTCATCTTATAAATTTAAAAAAAATGCTTCCACCGTGGAGTCACTATACCACAAGGACAGCAACATGTTTCGTCTTCTCAACAAAGTTAAGCCCGTTCGGCAGGGGATAGTACTTGGGTGGGTGACCAAATACGAATACCCTGTGTTGTAAGAAATTTATTTTTCGTTTTTTCCCCTTCCTTTTCCAAGGCGATATTAAGCGTGCAGAGCTGCTATCCTTGTGTAATGTCGTTTCTTCTATTTATCAACTTTTTGTTCCTCATTTCGCCGTGGCCGTATGTATGTGTATTTATTTAATACATGATCGAACAAATGAACAGCGGGACGTGTCGTTCGAATTCTCCTCAATTCTCTCGACTGTTGATCTTTCAAAACATTTAATCATGGCTTCAATCATTCGAAAATTCATACAGCTCGTCAATTTTGTGACTTTCAGTGTCTTCTATTTCTGTTTCGGCAGTCGAGTATGGCAAGAGAAAATCCTATCATTTTCTCTTAAGCATGGTTAAACCTGTATGAGCGGGAACTTTCGGGAAATGAGACTTCTATAATTTATACAGATAGCTTCTATTTATGAAAACGTTCATGCGAGAATTTATTCAATGTAGAAGCTTTCTTCGTGTTTTATACCGAGTCCGTAATGCTCGGTCGGTCCGCGTTTTATACCCAGTCCCTAATTAATGCTTAGTCCGCGTTTTATACCTAAGTCCGTGTTTTATACCCAGTCCGTAGTCCGTAGTCCGCAGGCCATGTTTTATACTGACCGCCAAAATACTCTCCGCTGACTGGTTATGCATCACCGGCTCAGAAAAAAACCAATCGATAATCTCGAATGGTGATTTCTTTTTCTCACACAACGATTTTTCATTCTCAACAGTTAATTTCAATCTCGCATGGCAGTTTTTCATTCTCGATTGGTACTTATGATCTCGGATGACATCTTTTTATTCTCGTATAGCAATTTTAATTTCTCAGACAGTGATTTTCTAATCTCGCGTAGTGATTTTCCAATCTCGCAGAGTGATTTCTCATTCTCACACATCGATCACTGAGACTCGATAGGTGATTTTCAACTCAACCCACTTTTGTCATGCTTGGCTTGCCATAAGGAAACGCTGGGATTAAAGGGAAACGAAACTAGATGTACATTGTAATTAATTTATTCTATTTTTAACGCTTCACCATTGATAAAACATTGAGAAGTCTTGACATGAAGTACAAAAGCGTGATAAAACAAGTGATCTTATGTAATTTTGTCCGCTCAACACAATGCTGTTAACGGAATGCTTCTAACACGCAAGTATGATGTAAAAATGGTGCCATTACTCACGGTCAGCTGTCGCTAAACCAATAAAAACGTGCCTTCAGAGCCCAAAAGTTAGTTTTATAACATAGTGTCTCATTTTAATTCCTATTCTACAAAGTTTTTGTTTCTTTTTTCCAGTTCAGCTTGGAAAAACGATTACATAATGCAGATAAATGTAGTTTTTTCACTGGTAACCACGATTAACCACGATTAATCACGGGTAACCAAATGATGGTTAAAAGGATACTATTAATATTGATTTAGTCAGTTCATGGTTACCCGTGGTTGACCGTGGTTTATCGTTGATTTTTCTGCACAGCGGTTGTTTGAATTACTCCAAGATAGCCTACTTTGGGAGTACCACCGGAAGTTTGTAATTCAACAATTACTCTCTTATTTCATTCCTTTTTCGGGGAGAAATAAGGTGGAGATGACCAACACCCTAAATTGGCGATGTCACGCACGAATGTCACGCAAGATTACACTTCCAAAAAAAGCGATAATTTCCTTAAATTTTTGTACTGATGAGTAAGCTTGCCATAATTTTTCCATACGAAGAACCCAAATCCTGGAATAAAGCGACGGCAGGCATTTCAATTAAGTATTACACCGGCTATAGTACCAGAAACAAATTTACTGTTTCAGACAATGAGCGACAAAAGTGTTGATACACTTGGCACTAAAATTCGATTTTTCTGCGTCTTGGAAACATTCCCCCCCTTTCCCCCACAACAATGTTGAGTTTTCTATTTCTTCGATTGCACAGACCACAACGCCTACACAACATTGAATTGGGGGGCCGGGGGTATCAGAGATTTAACGCTAGATGCAAATAAAATAGAACTAATGTTTAAGAATCGAAAATCGTCTTTTCCTAAAAGTGTCTCAACTACTTTTGTCGCCCATTGTCTGGAGGCTATTTATGCAAATTGTAGCGATTTCCTTTATATATCTAAGCTATAGCAACTTTATTTTTACAAAAGCGACCAAATGCGTGGTTCAGAGTGATTCCTTACTAAAGAAAAAGTGGGAAGTGTTTTTTTCTCACCGAAATTCCGATACAAAGACGAAACCTGGTGTATCTCGTTAATAAATGGATCCATATTTAGCCCTCAGGGTGGTGTTTATCGCCACTTTTTCTCTTTTAAAGCGTTCAAAGAGTGTCTACCTCACTTTCATTCAACGCAATTCTCACTATGACATGATGGCTACAAGTGTTTCACTTTTCAGTTGTCATATTTTGACTAAAAAACAGAAATTGCATCGTTCTTTGGCAAAAATCCCTCTATGTCTAACCTTAATACAATACTTTACCATTACAGATGACCTCATAATGACGTCACAGCAACATGTATATATATTATTTTGATAACGGCATTGCACTGAGCACATCAAATTTTATATCAACCGATGGTTTTAGTGCTTTTACACTTTTACTGGGCGAGTTTCCAACGGTTTCTCATTGGTAAACCTTTTGCATCGAAAAGTTACATGTACATGCAACTAGTTTCTCAAAGGACCAGTCATCGGACAGCATTCTCGGTTAACAGTGCACTGTTACCCTGTGACGTCACAGATTTGCAATGTAGCCCGCTCAGAGCCTTTTAGCAGGAAACAGTTCTACCATTAGATATATATATATGTGACCGGGAACGAGCCAATGAAAATGCGCAATGCTGAGGAAAAACAAAATGCATTAAATGACTACAACATAAGTAAATAATTAACTCACTTTTCTTGTGCGGTGGTGTAGCTGGTGGACTCTTACACTGCCGAGCGGTCTGCTTCTGAACAGTTGCCAAGGGACACCCTGAAAGACTGGGTAATAATACACGATATAATTTATACTTAGCTCTTATTAACCGAGCAGGAGGTCTGTATGGGAGAATCTTGACCGAGGTCGTAAGTACAGAGCAAACGCAGTGAGGTCTGTACACAAAACTTAGCTCAGTTAATAAGATGTTTATTATATGGCAAAAACAAGAACAATTTAATTCGTTTAATGTAACTAGTTTGTACTGAGTGACAGTTTGCTTGCAAACGGTGATGAGCGGCCAAATTTAATTTTTCCAAAGTTTGCTCGTCCTCTTTACTTTATTTTCTCATCAGCTTTATGGCGCTTACACTAATAAATATTCTTAGATAAAAACAGTCAATGATTTTGCGTTTAAGTTCGCAACTTTTTCGCTTCAAAACATAACTGGTCTAGCTGCCGGTCTAGATGGGAAAATCTAGACCGCGGTCAATATCCATTTTAGCCAATCAAATTCGTGAATTTGGTAGTTCCCAGTCCTTGTGAGACAGAGCCATATAATAAATTAATTTTACTGTTGCAAAATCTAATTAATTGACATAATTTTATAACCACAAATGGCTTGACATTTGAGTGCAAGCCCACTAAACCATAGCTCTTGATTGTGAATGTAAACAATTCATCAACTGAATTCCAAATTGAAGATCCTTCTTTCTACAAGATCAACTTAAAAATCATGAACTTTAATTATATAAACAATGCCATTCCCCTAGCACAGTGATATACATGTTTGGCTATATTATCAGTTAACAACAAGCAGCCCAAACAAGTGAATGAATTCAATTAATGGCGATGAAAATAAGATAAAGTAAAGTCAAGTAAAACTCTTCTTTGAATGTCAATGTATTTAGCCTAGAAAGACTAATTGAGGACCCTTATAAAAATGTAACACTATTAGACACAGTCGTTACTAATAAAATTTAGAATTTTACAGAAAAATGATAAAAACGTTTGAGTATGAAGATCCTAAGTTAGCCTATATACAAATTAATCAAATTATAAAAAAATTAAAATAGTTCTTTTGGCTACAAAGATTACAGCAATTGCTGCTATTAGTTAAAATGTCGGCAAGGTTCAGTTTTTGTATTTTTTTTATTTTAAAACAGGTAAACTAGGCAAATCTCTTTGATGGTCATCAAGGGAGTTGACAGAAGGAAACAAACTGAAATGCCCTGAGTAAGGTGGTATCCATGGTAAGCTACTGTATTCTGCAACTCTTTGTTCTATATAGGACCGTCATAAAGCTAATGATAGCTATTAAAACGTCAACACGGATGTGCATGTTAGGGAAGTGGTCAAAACAACTTTACTCTAACAGGACCCACCTTTTAGGTAGGAGGGGGGTTCTCAAAGACACCACCTATCTTTGAACATTACCAACAACATTTTGTTGGCTTTAAAATTTGAGTTGACACAGGAATATTTAGCTAGCAAGAGTACTAGACAAACAAGAAAAGTGAGGTTTGAATCTCACTGTAATTTTTCACTGCTGAAGAGAGGGGTGGCTAGATGCAATAAAGACACCATCTTTTGATGCTAAGCAAGGGGGGTGCAGGCAGACACCACCAACTATTTTGTGGTTTGGTGGGTCCTGTTCGAGTGTAGGAGTTTTGACCACTTCCCTATAACTAGCAAACCTACCTTCTGTGAGATGTGTACAACCCAGTCCTGTGCCCAGTTCCATCACATCCAGGGGTGGGACACCTAAAACGGGGAAATAAAGGTTACTTAGGTGACGGTTACTGCATGATATCCTTCCTGTGAATTTACACCATGTGATATCAAGTGGCCAATAAAATCACACCAAAATTGATTTAAGTTATAAATGCAGGTAAGTCTGTCACAGTGAACATTCTGATGAAATGAAGTCAACAGATGTGTTTTAAGTATTTGCTCTTTGAGTTAAAACCACATTTATTTTTAAATTCTCTTCATCCAAGACAGAAATGACTGCATCTTACCTTGCTCCATTATCATCTCCAGCTCCTGACATCTTACCTAAACATGAATGCACAAAAAAACTGTTGAGCCAACATATTGATGGTAGACTGAATCTATGCAATAACAATTTTCTTACCACATCATATCTGCAGTGTTCTGTTCTGCTCTACTTAAAAAAAAAACTTTTATTATGGATTTTGCCCTGCACTGCACCTTGATCCTCATCCTAGATATAAGTTATCTCCCGAAGAAAAAACCCATAAAAAATGTTGACTTCTTTTCTTATGAATAGAAATTGTTTAATTTCTTACTGAAAAATTAACATCACACAATAACATTTGAATTACAACTACATCCATCTTCAAGTTGTGAGATTAAAGGTGAATGAACATCAAGTGATAGCAAGAGATGATAATTAATATGATGATAACAATTTACCATTTTTATCTTTATCCACAGAAATTCTTCTTGGGCATCCATACAGACTGAAACAGAATTAAATGGTTACTTTTCAGCTCTAGCAATGAAAGGCCTTACAAATTACAAAGTGGCACAATTAAACAACTTATTATATGGCTAGCTCCGTGAGCGGGCAAGATGAACCAAATGCGCGCTGTGATTGGCTACCCGAGCGGGCAAGATGGAGCTTGGGACTACCCGCTGCATCCCGAAAGCAAAATTTCACCAAAAGCCATATAATAAATCCTTTATTGACCAAGTTTGTTGCGGTCAAGATGGCTGGATATTGGCCTCGTTCTTTTTTTTGCGAGTTTATGGACCTCGACTTCGTCTCGGTCCATAAACACGCAAAAAAAGAACTTGGCCAATATCCAGCCATCTTGACCTCACACTTGGTCAATAACCCATACTTTATATGCCTAGCTCCGTTACGGGCAAGATCGAAACCAAATCGAGTGCTGTATTGGCTACCCGGTGGGCAGATGGAGCCTCTTGCCCCGCTCGGGACTACGCCGCTGCTCCCGCCAAGCAAAATTTCACCAAAAAGCATATAATAATCCTTTACTTGATGTCCAGTTTGTTTCGGTCCAAAATGCTGGATATTGAGCCCTATCATTCTTTTTTTTTGTGGCGAGTTTCGTCTCGGTCCATAACAACGCAAAAAAAGAACTTGGCCAATTACATACCAGCCAACTTGAACCTCACACTTGGTCAATAACCCATACAT
>JAHPZR010015715.1:0-10159 GCA_019787425.1 Platygyra sinensis | reverse complement strand
AAACTGTACAACGTTTGGATGCAGGGGACCACGCAACGAATAATTAAACTGCTGGCTTGTTTACTCTGCCGGATCTCTTGATCAAGAAATGCTCGTACCAGACGTCACTTTAAGTGTATAAAACCAAATTGATTGCAAGGCTGGTACTACATGTTATTCACTGGCCCTAAAGAAGACTAGTTCATCTGCTAGTTTAAATAAAGGCCAATACATTTTGCCCTTCTGCCGTAGTACCAGCCTTGCAATCAATTTGGTTTTATAACAAGAAACTGTCTATGGTGAGGAATGGATGTTATGTGAATCTAGCTAGTTTGAGGGGGTGGGATGGAGATGTGGAGCAATTTTTCAGAATAAAAATTCTACTTCCACTTTACTTGTGGCAAGGATTGATCCAACTTTAGCCCTGCGAGAACTTCTTTCCAGTCAAACACAAGATGCAATTGACGTGACTATGAAGGGCAACAATTTCAAAGAGTATTCGATATCTTTCGCCGTGCATTATTTTCCTCTGGTAGTCTTCTTGTACAAAATGATGAGTCCCTTGCAAAGTCATGAGAAACCGACTGTTGCCTTGTCATCAAGATATGCGCTTACCTTCTGTGGGTGCTGAACTGACCGCTGGAATGTCCCGTCCCGTCACATCCCGGAGTTGGGCACCTGAGAGGAACAAGATTCGATTATAGTTATTCATTTTTTAACTATCTAAATCTTCCCAATCTTATCCATCCTTGTTCTTTTTTGGTTTATTATCACCTCTTTGGTGTTCTGCTATCTCTGCAAGCTATTATTTGTTAGTTTTAATAGATTTCAAGGTAATAACGTACATCAAAAAATACGACTTCAGTGTTTCAGCCAGAAATTTTACTTGAGGGCCAAAGTGGCCCCTGAAGACTTGTTTAGGAGCCAATTTTTTTAGAAAGGGGCCAAAAGATAATAATTGGTAAAAATAGTCGCCAAATGCAAATGTCTGGTCGCCAGATACCGGTATGAGGTCCGGTATGAGGCCCCTTGTATCAGTCAAAAGAACAGTACAAGGGCATACATGACGTAGTCAATGACCAAGAGTTTGCAATGCATTATAGGGCGATTTCAAACACGGTCAAGCCATTTGGAAGTTTCCCGATGTGAGAGAATCAATGCAGCAAAGCAAAATGATGGATTGACTTCTTTTCTTATGTTAAGTGTTTTAGAACGAAGTCTTCTTTAAATATGGTTCTCTAGAAGAACATAAGGTGTGTCTAAATAACGTTATTGATCCTCAACGTAGAGAAATGATGTCGCGATTATGGCGACTAAACCAGAATTTTTGGCCGTCAAGAAAGAAAAGTTAGTTGCAAATTAATGTTCATTGGCGATTCTGAGCCTTGGGATGGCTATTAGAGTACTCTGCCTGGGTTAAGCCTGCATGCAGCCTTGTAAAAGTAATGGGCTAAATTGGCCCTTTCTGGGGGCCTTTCTCTGAATGCAAAGCGGGATTCCCGCAATAGCGCGGTCTAAATTAAGAACGACTTTACTACACACGAGCTCGCCACAAGCAACGGTACAACAGTTCGAGGAAATCACACTCGGCTACCGCGCCTAGCTTGGTAACCTCTACTACATTACTCGGTACCAGTCTTACACTTACATTGGACCGCTTTTGTCAGACTGTGAGCCACTCCCACCTGAGTAGTAAAACAAAAGTGAAAGATAAGTATGGAGCTGGACACTACGATAACAATGATAATTGTAGTCCCAGATTGAAAAAGCATGTTACAAGAATGCAACGATATTTTATCTTGACACAATCCCTACCGCTTCAGAATTTTGAAGAGCAAGCTTTGGTGCTAGAGGACAACCTGACAGGCTGGAAAACAGACAGAATAGATGTTATTCACTCCCGTAAAAGTGGCTCAAAATAACTTAATGACTTGATAACATCTAGGATATCGATCAACAAAGTTTTTCAGTGCACATATCGCTGTGGAGAGTATAGACGTGGGACGCTTTTGTGACTGAACGAAGATTTAATATCAGAGCGTTTTTGTATCTTTAATGAGGCCTGATGGCCAACAACAACAACAACAACAACAACAACAACAACATTTGTTTATACCACAAAGAAAGAAAAATAGTAATATTGATCTAGGTTAGGTTATAAGTCTGCAACGTGCGTATAAGCTCTGACCGAGGTCACCGAGTTGCGTTTGCGGCATGACACTTCCCTCTCACAATGACGAACTGTTAGGGGACAACCTATTGTAGCAAAAATCCTGGCGGGAGAGGGAAGGGGGCGGGGGGGGGGTGTAACTTTCGATTGACCAGTTAACATCCCGGCATCCAGGTGGGAAGGGACAGCAATACTCCAGCAGTATCATGCTTAGTACCGTGGTAACTGAAGGCATAGGTCTCCTACTAAAGGCTGCCGCGCACTAGCTGAATTTCTGTTACAGAACAGAAGATTTTTTGTCGGGTCAAATCGGGTTAAAATTTCTCGGGACATCAGCTTTGCCACACACTAGCCATTTTTTGTCGCGACTAACCGCGTTTAGGCTTGGGGCCGAGTCATCCAAATCAAGATGTCGCCTATTCGGCGAAAATAGACAATTCCTCATTGGTTGAGGTACGCGCGAGCCCCGACAAATTGTCTTGGTCCACCGCACACTAGCCGACAAGGCCCGACAAAAAGTTTTGAGATCTAGCACTGTCAGATATCGCCCGCAAGCAGACTTGTCTGAATTCATCGCACACTAGCCGACAAGTGAAGATTTTCTGTCGGCCGACAAAAATCGGCTAGTGTGCGGCGGCCTTAACCCACAAGACCTCAAAGGCCACATTGTTTACTTCCGTACCTTCTGTGCGAGGCGTACTTGCCAGTCACATGACCTGTTCCATCACAACCAACGGTGGGACACCTTATAATAAAAAGAGATGACACTTATCAACGCAATGCTCCAAGCGTAAACGGCTGAAACTCAAACTACTCACTGCGTAAGTTAAACACATACATGTACCTAACTTCTTGGTGTTCCTGTTGTTGCATTTTGGCCGCCATTGGGCACCCTGATAAACTGAGAACCAAACAAGAACAGTCGTAAATTGGGAAAAACGCTCGCCTACAAAAACTTTCGCGAACTTCAAATCTGAGTGACATTAGGACCTACCTCCTGTGAGTGGCATATTGTCCTGACACATGACCCCTCCCATCACAGTTAGGGGTTGGGCAACTATGCACGAAAACACAACAACAAGGAATGTCAATATTTAAAGTGGTACTATGATCAAAAATCATTTCCTTTTTTCTCCAGATTTTGAAAGCGTGTTCGCTCAACACCTAACTGGCAAAGTTTTTGAGCTTTGAGTTTTATCCAAAGGTTGTTATTTTTAGTGCAAGTCATTTCACGGTCCGCCATTACTCACGTTAAAAACTGACTGATTAGACCTCAGAGTGATATATCTAGAGACAATGATATCATTTCCTCACTAGCGTAAAATTTCAGCGAGTAAACGCAATTTATTACACATGCAAAACACGGGTTTAAAAGTCTGAAAGCCCAAAACTCCCGTCCTGCATATTAATTCAGCCGCGTACACACGCACTAGCGAGTCTTTGACGTCACTTTCTCCTCGACCCAGCTCTCTCAATATTTTAAAGTTAGTAATGGCGGACCAATAAGTAAGAAAAAATTCCAGTGTCTTTTTAAAATCAGAACTTAAAACTTGGGTCAGTTAGTGTTTAGTTGAAATCCAAAGAAAAAAAGAATTGTTTTTTGATCGAAGTACCACTTGAATGAACGATTTATTTAGCGACTCCTGCTCCTGTTGTTGAAATAGGGAAGATATTTGTTTACAAACATTGTTTTTGTTATTTAAATGTTGAAAACGTTAAACAAAAGAATTCTTTGTTTTACCAGCCAATAGTTCTCTGGTTGGCATATTAATACAATAGGTGACGTCACTGATATCTTTTGCTATTGGGAAAATGTCCCTCTGTGTAAATCCCTGCTGCAGTTACCATAAAGACCTGAAGTTCTTCTTTTTCCAAAGGGTAAATAATAATAACAATAACCACTATTTACCCTCAGCAGTGTTTAAAGCACAAAGGTTAGTGGGGCCGACCAAACAAGTGACGCAACTAATTCAAACTGAACATAACATTGGCAAGAATCTCAACTGGACAGAGTGGGCTAAAAAAGCGCCATCACAAGTTTGAATCCTTACAGTGATTTTATAACAATACATATCAAAAAAAGCAAAAAATGTAAACGTCTTATGTAATTGAGCACAGGATAACCACTCACCTGAGAAGTTCTTTGGGTTTTCCATCTGCTCCTGTAATACAAAAAGACCTTATAACAAAGATCATATTGTCGGTGGTACCCATACGAAGACAACTGCACTTTTCTCATTAACAAATAAAGAAGCCTAAGCCGTGTATTACACTGTGATAAAACACGATGGTCATTTAAGAACACGAGAGAAATGTAGAAAACAAGAGCCGCAGGCGAGTGTTTTCTACATTTCTCGAGTGTTTTCAAATGACTGGAGTGTTTTATTACAGTGTAATACACGGCTTAGGCTTCTTCTTTTGCTTTAAAATATAGATTTTACGCGCGCAAAACAATAAAACATGTTATTTCTATGTTTTATACTCTGATAAAACATAGGTTTTTGACCAATCAGAGTGCGCGCAGGGTCCTATCTATATTTTAATGACAAATTTATTCTTAAAAAGACGATGCATAACGGTATAACTTGAGTTGCATGAGGAGCACTCTACGAGTTTGCTACAAGACTTGTCTGTAGTTGATTCAGAGGTATATTTCTTTAGTTAGAAGTTCTACTAAATACGTTAAGAATTTAGGTGCATCAGTACAAAATAAAATCTTACCAAACTCGCGCTTTGTAGGTGTTTTTGGAAGGGGCACGTTCCTAGTGACCCTTGGGCAACCAGAGAGGCGGCGATGAGTGGCAAAACGACCATTGACATGGCCTGAACCATCACAGCCTTCTGTGGGACAACTGAAAAAAAAATAGAAAAAAATGTTGTAGTGTTTCATCATTGTTTGAAGAGTCTCAACCAAAGCGACAATATTCTTTCCAGTTCACATTTTGGTAAGAAATTTTGACGCAAGGGTGGGGACAAAAATAATGTTAATAAATAAACACGACTTCTCGTTGACGAAGAATACTCTTTAAACCATTAAACTGTCAACTTGATTTTAAAAGCTATGGAAAACTCTCTGGTAGGAACGTTTAAGTTTAAAAGGTGAAGCGTTTGGTCTACATACCCAATAAACTTTGAGACACCTAAGAACAAGAATAAACATAGAATTAATACAATTATTTTGCAAATTAAATTAAGATAGGTTGCAGAAACCCCAACAACTGTGGTGCAGTTTCCAGACAGGTTTGAAATCTTTACTTCAGCCTGGTACCCAGGTCTTTAGAAATTTGCTCTGGATAAGAGATAAGCTTAAACACTGGATGAGCCCATTGTGTTGTGTTTTTGCAGGGCAAGACAGTTTAATACTCTCACAGTCCCTTTTCGAGCAGAAACTGGCATTCTGTTGAAACCGGACAAAATGCTGGTGCAACCAGAAACGAACTAGTAGTTCATCCTTGTCCGATGGTACGGCCTACATCTATAGGAATAAATCACAAAGAATGACGACTCTATCGACTTGAACGATAAACCATATTATCATTCATTCAAAATATTTCCCCGTTTCTGATTGGTTAAAACCACACGCATAATTCACCATAACCAGCTGCTGTTGACCAAATATTGAACCAATGACGTCAAAGTGCAGCCTGCCGAAAATTATTGAACCGATGACGTTAACATGACGTCAAAAGTGCAGCCCGCTGCAGATTATTGAACCGTTGACCGAGAAAACCTGGGGACGAGGTTGTGTTATTTTTGGTGATTGGAAAAACAAAGAGCGAAATGGCGAAACTCCTTCAGAACGGAGAAATGATTTTAGTACACAACTCGAGTTATTAAACCTTAAGCCTAAATAGAACCAAATTAGCGTACACTGACCGTCAGTTTTATCCCAATTTTAGCAGAGCAGCAGCAAAAAATCTAGTTACTTATACTATGGAAACTGGATTTTTAACACTGCCACCAAATAAATGAGTCAGCTACTTCAATCCCTAGATTAGCAACATACTCATCAGAACTGGCTAATTTGAAGAGTACATTAAAATAATCAGCTTTCCTTACTCACCTTTTCCTCCTCCATAATCAGAGTCTTCGCCATCATCTTTGAAGTCATCATCTTCAGATGAACTCTCAGAGGATGTGTACTGCACCACTTCTTTTGCCTCCAGACACATCTCATCTGAGCTCATTTCTTCCTCATCATCGTCACCATCATCATCTTGCACCATGGGTCCTTTAACATCTCGATCTTCAGCTTCCTCTGCCGAACATTCCGTCGTAGATTCTTCTTTAGGTAATGAAGCCAAGTTACCACTCATGACAGAATTAGCAACAGCCACAGCAGTTGTGGCAGAGATGACGCTTGGCATGGAAAATGGAGGGAGGGTAACAGTTGGTGTCGTCGATGTACAGGTCACGGATGGAGACTCAGCCTTTGTTTTAGGTGGCTTGCTTTTAGGAAAGGTGAAGTGAACTGGGTAGTCTTTATTGTCAGAGTCAAAGTTGAGCTCTTTCTTTGCCGAGTTATCTTCAGTGCTGGAAGCAGAGGAAATCCCAGAGTCTGGTGACGTCGGGCTTTCCTGAGGTGGTGTCTTGTCTGTTAGAATGTACTTTGGTGGGCGCGCTAAAATGAAACATAACCAGGTCAGTTAAAATAACTGAGATACAGTGGTTAGAATGCTCAGGGACCCGACAGGCCAGCAACACGCAATGTTGATTTAACCACAACTTGGATATAAGGAAATTGTTATACGTATCCAGACTTAACTTGCAAGTTTAAGACTGGTCTCCAAGAGAACATTTTATTTTGTTTTCTGAGAAACCACCCGACTCAGGAAACGCTGGAATTAAAGGGAAACGAAACTAGATGTCCATGCAGCTAGTTTCTCAAAGGACCAGTCATCAAGGGAGTTAGAAATACTGGTTGCGATCAAGGCACAAACTTACACTGAACTTAATCCCAATACACTGTTCAACATTAAAATGCTGCAAATCTCAGTTTCTGAGTGAGCCCCCAATGAAATAAATAGTTGAGATAAGAGAGAGGAAAACTGGAGCTCTTTCAAGGCCTTGCAAAAGGACACCTGAAATTAAAGGGTTTTCCAGGGTCTTCAAGATGCGTATGAACCCCGAAGGAATTAGAAGAGGTGGCCATTGATCTGCATTCTCAGTTAACAGTGCACTGTTACTCTTAGACTACAGGTAGTCCCTCTTTCACTTAGTCCGTCGTGCGTGATGCGAAAAAGAACCTGCAAGAAAAGAATGGCGGTGAGACGCACGTGTTTCTCGCCCCCAGGAGTTCGCACGGCCATACTTTTCTTGTAGTTTTCTTTTGTATCATGCACGACGGACTAAGTGAAATAGGGACTACTAATAGTCTATGTTACTCTCTGATGTCATAGACTTTCAATGTAGCCCACTCGAAGTCTTTCAGCGGGAAACATTTTTACAATTAGATATCATGTGACCTGGAGCTAACCAATAAAAATGCACAATGCTGAGGAAAAACAAAATGCATTACATGACTACAACATAAGTAAATAATTAACCCACTTTTCTTGTGCGGTGGTGTAGCTGGTGGACTCTTACACTGCCGAGCAGTCTGCTTCTGAACAGTTGCCAAGGGACACCCTGAAAGACTGGTAATAATACACGATATAATTTATACATGAATTTTACTGTTGCAAAATGTAATTAATTCACATAATTTTATAACCACAACTGGCTTGACATTTAAGTGCAAGCCCACTAAACCATAGCTCTTGATTGTGAATGTAAACAATTCATCAACTGAATTCCCAATTGAAGATCCTTTCTTCTACAAGATCAACTTAAAAATCATGAACTTTAATTATATTAACAATGCCATCCCCTGGCACAGTGATAAACATGTTTGGCTATATTATCAATTAACAACAAGCAGCCCAAACAAGTGAATGAATTCAATTAATGGCAATTAAAATAAGATAAAGTCAAGTCAAGTAAAACTATTCTTTTGAGTGTCAATGTATTTAGCCTAGAAAGACTAATTGGGGACACTAAAAAATGTAACACTATTAGACACAGTCGTTACTAATAAAATTTAGAAATTTGCAGAAAAATGATAAAAACTAATTGAGTATGAAGATCCTAAGTTAGCCTATATATACAAATTAATCAAATAATAAAAAAATTAAAATAGTTCTATTGGCTACAAAGATTACAGCAATTGCTGCTATTAGTTAAAATGTCGGCAAGGTTCAGTTTTCGTATTTTTTTTAATTTTAAAACAGGTAAACTAGGTGAATCTCTTTGATGCTCATCAAGGGAGTTGACAGAAGGAAACAAACTGAAATGCCCTGAGTAAGGTGGTATCCATGATAAGCCATCTGTAACTCTTTGTTCTATATAGGACTGTCATAAAGCAAACGATAGCTAAACGTCAACACAGATGTGCATGTTTAGGGAAGTGGTCAAAACAACTTTACTCGAACAGGACCCACCTTTGAGGTAGGAGGGCGTTTCTCAAAGACACCACCTATCTTTGAACATTACCAACAACATTTTGTTGGCTTTAAAATTTGAGTTGACACAGGAATATTCAGCTAGCAAGAGTTGGCATTACTAGACAAACAAGAAAAGTGAGGTTTGAATCTCACTGTAATTTTTCACTGCTGAAGAGAGGGGTGGCTAGATGCAATAAAGACACCATCTTTTGATGCTAAGCAAGGGGGTGCAGGCAGACACCACCAACTATTTTGTGGTTTGGTGGGTCCTGTTCGAGTGTAGAAGTTTTGACCACTTCCCTATAACTAGCAAACCTACCTTCTGTGAGATGTGTACAACCCAGTCCTGTGCCCAGTTCCATCACATCCAGGGGTGGGACACCTAAAACGGGGAAATAAAGGTACTTAGGTGATGGTTACTGTATGCTATCTTTCCTGTGAATTTACACCATGTGATATCAAGTGGCCAATAAAATCACACCAAAATTGATTTAAGTTATAAATGCAGGTAAGTCTGTCACAGTGAACATTCTGATGAAATGAAGTCAACAGATATGTTTTAAGTATTTGCTCTTTGAGTTAAAACCACATTTATTTTTAAATTCTCTTCATCCAAGACAGAAATGACTGCATCTTACCTTGCTCCATTATCATCTCCAGCTCCTGACATCTTACCTAAACATTAATGCACAAAAAAAAATGTTGAGCTAACATATTGATGGTAGACTGAATCTATGCAATGACAATTTTCTTATCACATCAGATCTGCAGTGTTTTGTTCTGCTCTACTTAAAAAAAAAACTTTCATTATGGATTTCGCCCTGCACTGCACCTTGATCCTCATCCTAGACATATCTCCTGAAGAAAAAACCCATAAAAAATGTTGACTTCTTTTCTTTTGAATATCAATTGTTTAATTTCTTACTGAAAAAATTAACATCACACAATAACAGGGTTGGACACTTCATTTTGAGAGCACTTGCCATTCGGGCGAGTGACCCTCAAAATGCACTCATCTGGACCAGTTTTCACCCGCCCAAAGCCATTTTTGTCTAGCTGAAGTACGTTACTTGCCTTTTGGAATTCAAAACTCTATAAAAAGAAATGGTAAGTTTATGTTTAGGAATTTTGTTGCCAAAATAGAGTGTAAAAACATTTTTATTTTGCAATTTAAATAATTTCTTTGTGACTAAAATTGCACTTGCCAAACGGGCGTGTGATCAAGAATTTGCACTCGCCCGACACTTTTGACACTCGCCTAGGCCAGCGGTCGAGTGCTAATGTCCGACACTGCAATAACATTTTAATTACAACTACATCCATCTTCAAGTTGTGAGATTAAAGGTGAATGAACATCAAGTGATAGCAAGAGATGTTAATTAATATGATGACATCAATTTACCATTTTTATCTTTATCCACAGAAATTCTTCTTGGGCATCCATACAGACTGAAACAAAATTAAATGGTTACTTTTCAGCTCTAGCAATGAAAGGCCTTACAAATTACATAGTGGCACAATAAAACAA
>JAHPZR010015712.1:0-7500 GCA_019787425.1 Platygyra sinensis | reverse complement strand
ATCACTCAGAGTGTAAATGCTTTATTGCACTCGCATTCATCCGACGAGTTCGTTATTGAGGCAGTTTTAGCAGAAATTCTAAGTTGACTGGCGGCTAAAAACAAAGCAATATTCTGTTGAAAGAGTGTAAAGATTAAAGTAAAAAATGCTTATTTGGAGGAAAATAAATGTTTGGAGGACTTTTATCTACGTAAAATACTAGTATTGAATCTGGGTGACATTTTTTTCCTGAAAATACAGTACTTTAGCAGGCCAGCGCGCGTAAAATTACTCCAGAGTGGAAATCCCGCTTTTGATTAATTAACTGACAGACTACTCGTACAAATATCAACATGTTTAGAACTATTATTAGTGCAGATGAAAATACTAGATTTTATATTCTTGTTGTCTGACGAGATTCAGAAGTTCAAGTAAATCAGGCTTTTTTCTTACGAAAAATTCAACAGCTGGAATTTCTGTGAAATGGATGATATAAATGGACAGATAAATATTCTTGAAATAACCAAATTTCCTTTTACGTTGTCTCAAAACAAAATTCTAGCAACGTGTAGTTTAACTTTACGCAGTGGAGTATTGGCACTTCTAAAGGAAGTAAGTGAAATCGAACTAATATCATTTAGTCTCTATAGTTGATTATTATGACTTTGCAATTTACGGATATAAATATACCCTAGATTTGTTTCTCAGTTCAGCTGTAAATTGCTAAGGATTGTGTGAAGTGTCCAGAATTTTGAAAGTGTCCTGAGAAATTCAGAGAAGACTTCACTTGTAGTATTAAGGACTCATTAAAAGCTGAGCAAGAAGAGTACATGAATTCAAAACGGTTCAAAGATCAGCTGACAAATGTTGTCATGCAGTAACTCTGTGGGAACTCCCGTAAAAAAGGACAGGCGCTCGTCGGAAATTTTGAAAAGAACCTCTAAGAGGTACCAAGATACTGTTTTGTGGGTGTGGTTTAAAATGTTTTTCACCCCTAAGAGGTACAAGGATCCTGTTTTGTGGGTGTGGCTTGAAATGTTTTTCACCCCTAAGAGATACCAAGATCCTGTTTTGTGGATGTGGCTTAAAATGTTTTTCACCCCTACGAGGTACCAAGATCATGTTTTGTGGATGTGGCTTGAAATGTTTTTCACCCCTAAGAGGTATTAAGATCCTATTTTGTGGGTTTGGCTTGAAACGTTTTACACCCCTAAGAGGTACCAAGGTCCTGTTTTGTAGGTGTGGCTTAAAGTGTTTTTCACCCCTAAGAGGTACTAAGATCCTATTTTGTGGGTGTGGCTTGATGTGTTTTTCACCCTTAGGAGGAACCAAGATCCTGTTTTTTGGGCGTGGCTGCAGGTACAAAGATCTTGTTGTTTGGGCGTGGCTTGAAATTTTGTTCCTCTCGCCCCTAAGATGTACCCATTCTATAACAACAAAATCTCTTGTCATATCTTTTTCTGCTCACCACCTTAAAAAGGTACCGCGAGAGCTTCCGCTGTTGACCTTCCGAGGCTGAACATCCTAAGAGGCACCAAAACCGCTTTTAACCCCTAAAGGTAAAACGAACACACCTGCCCTTTTTATATATATGTTCCCCCATGAGGTAATAACTTCAAGCAGAAGTTTTAGCTTCAAGTGCAAGATGAGAAAAAAACTTTGGGAAGTGATTTAGGTGAAATTCAATACCACTGATATATTCAAAAACTCAAACTCATGAAAAATCGCTTAAAAAGGTAAGTCTCAAGATCAGCCTTAAAAACTGCTTCTGATGATAAAGGCCTGATCTGGAGTGGTAGTTTATATCAGAGCCTTGGTGCCGCCACGAAAAAGCCCTTTCACCATACGTTTTAAGATTCGCTCTAGGCTCATCAAGGAACCTGTCGTTTGAAGATCTTAGTGTGCGACGAGAGTCATTATACTTTAATAGGTCCTTAATATAATCCGTGGCCAGTCTATTCAGAGCTTTATAATTTAGCAACAATATTTTAAAAACCTATCCTATAGTGAATTGGCAGCCAATGTAAGCTCCTTAGTACTAGAGTGAAATGTTCCTGCCTTCTCAGTCGTCAAGGTAACAAGGCGAGCTGCTGAATTCTGTAGAAGCTAAAGTCTATACTTTGGGAGACCGTACAGTAGAGCATTACAGTAGTCCAAACGTACAAACGCGATGTTATGCAAGCGTGAACAAAGCTCTCAGTAGTACTCTGGGATAGGTGATCACCTAATTTTAGCTATTCTCAATCGCGCAGGAGTGAAAATATTTGATGGATAATAATTAACAATTATTCACCGAAATGGAGGTAAATATCCACCACTTTCACCGACACTGAGGTGAATAATTGTTTTAGTATATACCACACAAGCTGAATAACGAGTGGCCCAAAGAGCAGCTTTATTCGTGACAATATACCGACGAAATACATTTTGTTTTTCTTCGGCTGCTCGGAGGTGAATAGTACTTGTCTAATCACCTCCGAGCTGGCCAATCAGCATGCGCGAAAAGGAATATTCACTTGTGTGATATATACTAATCCCGGAATATTTGTCCTTAGACATTATCTGTTCCTCGAAGCGCACAGTTTTCCTCGAGCTATGCTCTCGGAAAACTGTTCGCTTCTCGGGACAGATAATGTCCGCGGGCAAATATCCTAGCATATTCTTGCGCCAAATGGAGGCTATTGTTTATATAACAGAGTAAAAGGAACAGGTTTTATTCGTTAAGTGTTATGAATTTTCACGAAAGGTTGCTCTTAAAGCTTCGGTCACAGTTTTTCACTATACGGAATTCCCATGCAAGCTGAAAGAAACTTTGATAAAACAAGAATAATGACGAAAGGAATAAAAATAGTTAAACAGATAAATAACATGACTTTCATCGAGCTTTCTCATTAAGCTTGGGCGGAAACATTAGATCTGTCTGTCACGATCGGTCAGGTAGTCTCTTGCTTGATTTCGCGAATATGTGCCAGTTTAAGCGCCCTCTCATAGACTACAACCTAATTTCCCCAGAACAAAAATCAAACCAATTAAAAGCCCATCTCTAAACAGTTTTGATCTGTAAGTTTCGCTTAATTTGTGATAAAGGTAGTAGGGTAAATAATTTCTCGAAGTTAGGCAGTGATTTCCGCAAAGAAACATGGGCTTTCTTTCAGATCTCGCACAATGTCGGAATTTTTTTTCAAATGTCATAGAAATTACAATATAGAACCTGGAAAAGCTTTAGAATAAGCCGATGGCATGTGGATATCTTCTGGCTTTATACTTAAGGCATGCGTTTTTCTTCAAAATTACTAATTTTTAAGCCTGATTTTCACACATCTGGCCCTGAAATCTAGTATCGCCATTTTTTGCCAAAACAAAAATCTATTTGAGAAATGAACCACATAATTCAATATGGACTACTAATAGCCGGAGTTTGAGCGAATTTGGATTCTCTTATTTTTGCCGCTTAATTCTGATTTTGCTTGATTCTTGCTGACACTCACTCTAAAATTGTCATCTCCCAGATTCTGGAAGACACGTGACCAGCGTGTGCCAGGGTCTCTCCTCGTTCGCTCCAGGGGGCAGTAAGATGAGAGACCCTGGGAGCTAGGTTGGAATTCGCGCAATTTCCTGCGTTCTACTCTTGTTCTTACGTGCTTGGATCACGCGCTTTTCACAAAGAGACATCTGAGAACCGGAACAGCTGTAGAGCCCGGGCTGTAGAGAAACCAGCAAGGTGCGAGGTATTGTTAATACTAGTAATAGTTATCACTAAAGCTGCCCCCGCTTTCTTTTATTTCTGCTCATTGAAACAAAAATATTGAACGTTATTGTTCTAGTCGGATACTAAAAAAACCAATTGTCTTGATATGAACTCTTTTTTATATAAGAATATATTTTGATGTGACATCTTGGCCTCGCTACGAAAAGTGGTGTCCAGAGCACATGCACAATGTGCTGAACGCGATCCACATCCAGAAACCAAACACTTGTACTTGATAGCCTAATAAATTCTAAATAAAACGAAAATGCCATAAGCTATAATGTAAGAATAATACAAGAATATTTTCAGCCTAAAATCGGCAGAAAAATAAGAATATCCAGTCTGGGCCGGAAAAATAACATCCTTAGAAAAGAAAAGAGTGTACGAGCAAACGTATCTCGAAAGCACAACAGAGGTGAAATGTAAACAAAAGTATCGCGTTACAGTCGCCATATATGCAAATTAGAGTCAAGCTTTTTGTCCTCAATGAAAACGCAGCAAAACATTTACATTTGGATCCCTGCCGTAAGATTACTCAGTGAAAATAAGCCATCCAAATAAACGAGATGCCAAAGGAATATTTCAAACTTTATTCCTCCAGAGCTAACATTTGAGAGAACCTAAAACATATCTTGCAATATCAAGAGAAAAAAACTGGCAAAAAAAACAGAGGTGTCAAACTCTGCAAATTACAAGCGGATAACAGCGGAAGCCACACAGAAATATGACCTCTAACGGCTTTACTCTGACGAAATGTCTCCCTGAAAACACAGGATTAGTGCTTAGCGAAATATTCAAAGATCCTCCGATCGTACCATACAAAAGGGGCAAAACTTCCTAAGCGGCTACTACACGTGAATGGGAGTCGCGCAGGCCTGTCACCTTATTGTTATCCTTGGGTAATTCTGACGATCGGAAGGTACTATACTGATTTAGCTATTTAGTCGCAAATGAACCACACTGGCCTCGAATTTCGAATTTTGCGTTATTGCTCTCTTCAATCGTAACGCGTGGTGGAATCAAGAGTTTGTTTACATTTGGTTGTCCTCCAGTTCGCAAAGTCACGTGACGTGACGTCACGCTTGAAATGGGTCTATACTTCAGGACTCTCTGAGCTGTTTTTCCCCCAAAATCCATCTTCAGGATCTCTGAAAGCGTTTTCAATTTGTTTTAGATCATAATCTCGGCCATTTCGAAGCGAGCTAATTTAATCGAGCTGAAATAGTAATGGAGGCCGGCAAATACAAACGCTTTTCAGGGACGCTTGAACTCGAGATCTAAACCAAGGACAAAGCTCGTGGCAAAGACGCCGATCCCGCAAGTCCTCGCGCCCGTGTCCCTTTGCTGGCCTCCCATGAGCGTTTGCGGGAAAAAACGTCGATCCCTTGCGGGCGTGCAAGCGATCAAATCGAGATTTTTTGCGGCTATATACCGGAAATACCTACATTCTCTCTTCTTCTCTCTCTATTACGCGGGGAGTCCTAAGGTGCCTCCTCGGGTTTTTGGCCCTCTGGGGCCAAAAACCCTGCGGGGGCAGTGAACTATTTTTCACAAAAACAATTTCCAGCTCCATATATTACTCAAGTGGACAGCAGGGGTCAAATTTTTTTAGGCAAGAAGCACTTGCAGAATCGCCAAGTTGTCAGACTCTGAAGACTATAGAGACGTGAAAAATTTGAAATCATGGTAGAAAAATTACAACGTTTCTACGATAATTTTTGCGTTTCGAACGTAGTCTTACGGACTGGGAACTAACGAAATTGATTGACAAAACTACATGAACATGCTAGCCTTAAATGAAAACGTTGGCAGTGAGAAACTTCACCTCTATTATAAGCATATTCTTGTCTTTTTATGTCAATCAATTTCGTTAGTTCCCAGAACGCAGTCTTGGGATTCTTATGATAAATGATATCCGAACAATTTCCAGCGAGTGGACTCGCAATTCTCCAATAGTTTTGTTTTCAAGTTAACCGAGACGACATTATACCACGGTAATCCCATCTCATGCACTTTTGCCGCACGTTTTTGTTTGAAAAGTTGCCATGACAATGCTGCACTGAAATGGTTCACGACAATTAGCAAGGCTGATTAAACAGTATAGGGATATATTTTCCAATATTTCGAAAGGCACGGCCTTCCTTCTTCCGGGTGTTACAGATAATGACTCTAGTTTTAAACGTTACAAATTTAAAATATAGGAAATACGATATGACTGGTAAAAAGGAAAATAATAACAAAAGACTGATGGACAGGGCTAAGTATTAGTACTAAGTATTAGTCATTCTCTGTAACACCCTGAAGTAGGAAGGCCGTGCCTTCCGAAATATTGGAAAATATATCCCTATACTGTTTAGCTAAATTGTATTGTCTTATACTGGAGTGTGAAAACGCCCGCCTAAACGAATGTTTGGGCCTTAAAAAGGGTATCAGTTTTCGCTTTCTTAGTCCTTAAATAGGGTTAGGGTTCTAGAACCTTCGCGGCACACCCCTATTCAAAATTCGCGGGAGTACGTCCCCCGGGCAGCCAGCCAAGGCAGAGATAGCTCGAGAGCGTACTCTGCCATCAATCAGTGGAAAAAAATAAGACTAGGGGGAACTGTGATGCAAAAAAAAACATCATAAAAACATAAAAAAGATCGGAAAAAAGTGAACATTTTTATGTAACCCACGAGCACTTTTTTTTAAAAAAAATAGCATTATTTTAGCACTTTTTGGCAAAAAAACAAGCACTGCTTTAAGCATTTAATGCTTTTTTTTCCGAGCACTATCGGTAAGAGCCTAGGCGTATGCAAAATGGGTTTTGGAATACTAGTTGGTGATTGGTCAAAACTATCTGCGCGTGACTGATGCCGCTGTATTCAAATGGCATGTCAAAGGTAAAATTTATCAAATTTTACACCTTCTTTGCTCTTCAAATAATATCCTTCTGTACTCTTCAAATAAGTGGAAATCTTCGGTGGAAATCTTCAGTACAAGCGGTATGTTTATTCTTTGTTAGTAGAATTCTACTAGCATACTAATGCAATCGTTGTAATCTGATTGACTGAGTCATTGCACACTATCAGCTATTAGTGTGTGTGCAGTGGCTGGAGCTCATCTACAAAATGGTGACGGTTTTTCGTTTTACCAAAGTTTTTAATGAAAATTTTGATGAAAATGGATAATCAAATTCCTGAGAAGACCTAACGAAGGACATCTACGGTTTTTGAAATTGAAAAAAATGATGCGCTCCCTTATATAACTTGAATTTTAAATGCCAATTCAATCCGAGCGGCATTTTTAAGGCACAAAGTTTAATAATACCTTGAGAAATAATTGGAAACCGTTATATTTGAAGTAAATTTTAGTAGGAATTCTACTAAAACAATGAGATTATTCGCTCTCGATTTCTATGAGAGAAATCGAGAGCGAATAATCTAATTGTTAATTATAAAACAAATTTAAAAACAGTCGAATCTAAAAAAACAGAAACAGCACTTCGCTGACGGCTAACCTAACTCAAAATTTCAGAAGTGAACGTTGAAACCGAAAGAAAGTGTTTAGCAATACCAACACTAAGAGAATTCTTTCAAGAGCAGAATTGATTCTGTCAAAATTGACAATTTCTGTAATTAAAATTGTATAACCACTCTCTCAAAATGCAAACTCACTTGCCTGTTGGAAAATTATAATGTTAACCTGGCAAGATTTCAAGATTGTACAGCTGGAAAAGTTGAACAAACAAGCGAAGAACTGCTGCTGTGAGTTCGGAACTGAATGGAGATATGAAT
>JAHPZR010015711.1:52500-87740 GCA_019787425.1 Platygyra sinensis | reverse complement strand
TTCTATCAGCAGATATAAAACGGTAATATAGGCAATCAAATTCACGGATTCACAATAGACTACGGTAAATTTATACTAATAGAAGATATCTTTCTTTTGCGTTGGCATACGTACCTAGATAGGATTCACAATAGACTACGGTAAATTTATACTAATAGAAGATATCTTTCTTTTGCGTTGGCATACGTACCTAGATAGCTTCAGAAACAAGGTATCGAAAGGCGAATGTAAACTGAGTAAGGCGCGTTAAAGAATGTAAGCAACCTTAATATTATATGTCAAATTTATGTGACTGGCAGGCGTGAAGGATTGTGGGTCATGAATGGGTGAAGACAGACAGACCGTCCCATAATTCCCCACGTTCCACTTTTATCCCCAAAGATTGAACTATTAAAGAAAGAATAATGAAGGTCCGCCGAGTTAAGGTTGAGTTTCTTCAGTATTAGGGACACCATGCAATATCTCTATAATGCAGTATCCAAACTTTCTTCATAGTTTTCTAAGCTGTCATTGAAAGTTCGTGGACTGTTTACTCCACGAACATTTTTCCTTCCCTGTAAAGTTACTTGACCGCGTTTCGACATCAGATTGTTCCGCTTTCCACAACAAGAACACAAAATGTTTCTCAATCCACGTCTATAACTTTCAACGAATGACAGACAAATTATTGGGTTGACTGCAGCAGAAGAGCAATACGCGAAAAACGCCCAGAAATAAAACAGTCTAATAAAAACACAAGAAGGTTCCCAATTTATATAGGGAAAGAAATGCAGCGAAGAATATGGAATAACGCAGATGAAAAACAACGCTACGATAACAATCATCATTTGAATGGCTTGTCTACGTTTCTTCAAGGAAAGTCGTTGTACACTGGGCGCGCTATCCGTTAGAGCTTTATTCTGTCTTTTTAAGGCAATTGCTGTTGCAGTGTACAATACGCTTATTGTAAATAACGGAAAGAACAGAAAGAAAGTCAGTTGAAACCAGACATAAACTGAGTTAGCCTGGTGGTTAGTGAAAACTGATCTTACGGCGCTGCAGAACGCGTAGTCGCCATGTTGAACAAGTTCCCAAATTATCAGCTTTGGAGAATTGAGCAAGCCTGCAAAAATCCAAGAGGATGCGATAGCTATGGTGCGAATCTTGGTTGAAATGAGGCCAATCCTCAATGGGAAAACGACTGCGACAAATCTATCAATTGCTATCCACACCAAGCTTTGAGCGGAAACTTGGATGGACACAGGGTTGGCAAAATGGAACAACTTGCAAAAAAACGATCCTAAGATTCCCCTGACGGGCCAGTACGATGAGGCAGTCATCAATCCAGTTATTTGAAAAGGAAATACCACAAGCGCAAATATCAAATCTGAGACGGCCATGTTCACGATGAAATAGTTGGTTGTCTTGCGTAAATCTCGGTATTTAAAGATGATGATTATTATGAGGACGTTCCCGAAGAAACTCAGCAGTAAAATGAGGCTGTACGCGCAAACACTAGAAATGTTTTCTGCAGGAGAATTAACAGCGACACAGAGCGAGTTCTGTTGTGCCTGTGCTGTTAAATTCGTCGCATTGGATGTTAGTAACATTATCTGCTGGTTTAGTTTTCGGATTAAACTGTCCTGTCGGTACTAGCGGCTTAACAATGTTTTCGGAAAATAATGCAGTCGGATTCCGCCAGCGTCGTAAGGTTTCCATAGTACAAAACACAGTCATTAGTGAGCGAAATGCTGAAGATCGCATCACGGCCGGAAATGTGCTATTCTCTTTGATTTGATTCACAAAGAATGGGGAAAAAAGATTTTGACATTAATTTTAAATGAATGTTCGACACATCAACACGTCGAACAGCTATAATGATAATATCTTAACCAAAATCCACCTTTAATTTTAGAAACATCATGTTTTTTGATTGATCAGTTGTACCGCATATGAAATTATACAAAGTAAATATCATTTATTGAACTAAGTTGGTCATTTAATCATTTTCGCAACTTTGACAATAGAGTAATTTTCTCCACCCCACACAAAGAAACCAATTGCAGGTTGCTAGCAGTAAAACTAAATTTCTGTACCGCTATATTATTACTTTCTTTTTTAATGTTTACACTTTACCAGCAGGTATAATTTCCTTAAGCAAGAAGCTTTATCAAGAAGCTCTTTCAAGCTGGCCTTTTCATACAGTTTATGATGACGGATTTAAGTAAGACAGTGAAAAAAAAAGCTGTGAAAGAGAGTTGTAGCTGGGGTTTATGAAGCCTGCTCTAAGTTTTCTAAAACGTTTACGAATGATCCTAGATCTAAATGGAAATTAAGCAATTAAAAATATTTTTTAATTAAACAGACTAAGTAATTTTGTTCCTCCATATAAAATTATGGTAATTGGTTTTAAACAATATGGAAGCTGCTGGATCAATTTGTGCGTTTGCGTGCTGACTCCTGGCAACACAACAATCTGTGTGTTCTGTGCTTGTGGTAAGAGCTTTACAGTTTGCGAAAATAAACCTTTTGAGCTGTTCTCTCCTGCAGTGCTGAATATTGGATATTAAAATTTGTAGCTTAAACTCTTGGAGGTCGTCTGAGCAATTAGAGCCTCATGTGGAGTCGGCGTGGCGGAGTGGTTTAACACACTGAATTTGAAATCTGGAAGTCCCTGGTTCAAATCCTCCACCCTACTGCTATCCGGAATTGTTCTCGGTAGTCCCGCGTTCAACTCCTCGAACACGTCGTGTTAATTGCCAACTTGTCAGGCTTCTACAAGTTGGGACTCTTAATAGTATATGTTTTATTTGCCATGTTTTTCTATTTACTTACAGTGTCCTCAGTTCAGTTGCACAGAAGTGCTACATACGTTTGACACTTAACCCGTTGTTTATTTTATCACTTGTCCTGTAATTATTCTGATATTTATGCACTGTGTATTTCATTTCAAAGTGGATTAAAAAAAATCTACAACCCCTACCTTTCGGTTGCTGTTTTCCTTAAATTCCGCATAATGTATTCCATCTTGGCTGTATGACAAATAACACTGAGTCACCCATTGACGGGCGTCCTGTCGTCCTTGAATAGCGAACTTCACCACCCTTGTAGGGCGTCCGAAATTCACCTGATACCACTGTAGACGGTTGTTGTGGCGTGCGCACCAGGCCCCCATTCGCGCACCGACACGGTGCAGATGAAGCCTGCCATTGTTCGGTGCATGGTTTCTGTCCCAGCTAGACGAAGCACTAAGTTGGTTTGCTTTGATGCGGCCATTTTGCATCCCCAAGGGCTTGTTGCAGCGTGGTCCTTGAGAAATTTGAAGTGAAAGTCAGGCCCAATCCAGACACCGAAATTTTCATGAGCCGAACATAACACGTAGAACACGTAAAATTTTCATGAGCCGAACATAATACGTTGAATGCTTAAAGGCCATAAAAAGTTCGGCATCTGAAAAGTTAAGAACGGCTATTTGAATTTTGAACGATTCAGCTGATGTTCTTCCCGCCTGGGTCAGCTGAGATTTCGGCTTTGGAACGGCTTAGCTTCAGACGTCGATCTTTTTATGTGCATAATAAATTGTCGTAACGTATTTTATCGGCAGTTTACACTTTGATAGAAAACCGCGAACATTTCGTTGTGTTTTGGTTTAAACTAAATTAAGTTCGGCGAATAAAGGTTAAACGTCTGAAGTTAAACGTCTGAGTCAACAGGTATACTTTTGATCATTTGGGTCGGTTCAAATTCGAATTAAGTTCCGCTAATGAAAAGTTCGGCCTCTGAACAGGGCCTTACTGATTTCAATACTACACCTTTTTTATCAGAATTTCACATCGCGATGAATTAAACTGCTTTTCTCAAGAGAACGCCATCAGCACGAAAAGGGAATGTAACTGGCCATAATCAAGACGAATTTTGCAAAAGTGACAGATTGTTGAGATATGAACTGTATTCCAACAAAAAAAATGTTATGGATAAGAAAACAATTCTTCCTACCGAAAAAACGAAGTTGTTTTAACTATAAAACTACCAAAGAACATTTTTTCGCTCGCGATCACTGCCTTTTAAAAGTGAAATTTTAAAGTTGTCGTAATCTATGAAAAATTACAATGATTTGTGTGGTAGATAATTTTGTTGCCCATTTTGTATAATTCAGTCTAATTTTGAACACGTTCAAACGTTCGTAAAATCTCACTCTTACGAGATAGTAGGATCATTAGGATTGAACAAAAAAGAAACAACGAACCAATAGAGGTGTGTGAAGCGAATGAAATCAGAGGTTCTGCAGAGGGCTTTAGCTGCGGCAAACCATCGACCCAGCTTATGGGTAAAGGTCCTTTCCTTTCGATTCATCTTTCCTTCCACCTCCTCCCCACCCCCCTCATGATGGTAAGTCGTTGCCTGACCAATTAATGCAATTTAACAAATTGATGTCAGTTTTTTATGCGTCTGTCCTGTTATTGATCATGAATTTCGTCATAACATTGTCAAAGTAGCTGTGGATCCACGAGGCGATAGCCGAGTGGATCCGCAGACTACTTTGACAATGTTATGACGAAATTCATTGTCAATAACAGGACAGACGCATTAAAAACTGACATCAATTTGTTTTTTACGATAACAAATTGTCGAATTGCCCGCTCTCGCTCGCTGACGCGTCGCATGAATTTCAAATTTATCTGTCTGTCCGCATATGGACAATAAAATTTAACCAATGAGCGCGCGCGAATTTCTGCAGTTATCGTAAAAAGAACGATTGATCACTTACCAACAACACAACCGTAAAATTCCACTCGCATTGAGATCCAGCTGTACCAGGTGACTGGATGAATTCTGAAGTAGCGTGCAGTGATGCACCGGGCTAGTCTGTGACGCACGATGATGAATTGATCATAATTGCCCTGGAAAATCTAAAAAAGAATCCGGGAAAATTATAACACGAACAAAGTAACACAAAACGTCTCAGGGTTGTAAGTATGAAGTGATACTAAACGTAGAGATGCTTTAGTAGCTTTTAATTAAATTAGGGATTAGAGGATTTGTTTCACACATAGTGTGAAGGAGTGCCAAAGGATCAATCCTCAGGGAGGTCTGGGGGAAATTGAGAGGCTCTGAAATGCTACTTTATGCATTCTGTTGGAGATTTTTCAAGTGAAAACAAAACCAATTTTGGAAAAGTTCAATATGCCAAGAGTATAGTTCATTGCAAAAAACGTGAGAGGACTGGGAAAGAGTAAGGTTGTTTTCCATTTCTTTGAAAAACTAAAATATTCAAATGAAAGATCAACTAAATTTGAGAGTCTTTACTAAGAATAGAAGTATTTAGGGTACGAAAATGACAAAATGATAGATCTTCAAATATCACCTAAAATAGAGAGTTTGTATGGACTGGGCAGACAGGCCTCAAAATTATCAGGTTTTGTATTGAATTTTGCAACTTTTGCGAGGCTCACATTTGGACAGTTTTCAGCTAGCTGAAAACTCTTAAACTTGGCTGGGTAGCTTTTCTTTTGGGAAGATTTTAGATGAAACTCGTCCCAGTCCTCTCACACTTCTGCAATGGGCTATGAAGGAATTACAAAACTTTTTTCAATTTTTATCCTACAGCGCTAGCGTAATTGAAAATGGACATCACATTCTGACCCCATGCCCCCTCTCCAGCTACAACCTTGACTAACCTGAGAAAAAGACAGACAAGGTTTAGTCACGTTTCCCATGAATTACTCTTAAGAGCGTACAAACGTAATATTTCACGAAGAGTGCGGCTCAGAAATCGAAGTAGCCGGTTTTTTAGCCGGCGACCGGCACTTAATGAGAACCCTGAATTTAACGAGGAACTGTAGAGCAAAAAGTCGCTTTTTCAAAATTTTGATGTTTGCTATTTTACATGGCGTAGAAGGAACGTTTGGTCTGTAATTGTGAGGGTCCACAACTTCACTATTTGAAGAGTTTGTGGTAAAGTCTACATACAAACAAAGTGGCCCATTACGCTGGTGTTTATCTCCAGTTTCAATAACATGAAATGACACTACTCCCCTCTGAGTGGGATACTCGTCCATCGCTGAGCTACCCCCCAGCATTAAATCGTCGGTACCCATTTATACATCTGGGTGGAGAGAGGCACTGTGAGAGCTAGGGCTCAAGTCGACCCCGGAATGCTCGATTCGGAGTCCCCGGTTCCCACTGAAAAGTTTATACCTTACAATATATATCAAAACTTTTTAGTATACAGTTTTGTTGAATCTTTGACACGGGAAAGCGCTACGGCGTAGCCGCCGCCTGGTTAGCTCGGTTGGTAGAGCGCCAGTCTGCTGCATGCGCTGGAGGTCGAGGGTTTGAGCCCCAGACCGGACCAACACTCAGGGCTTTAAAATGACTGAGGAGAATGTGCTTCAGGCTTTGTAATTATGTCTGCAAATGGTTGACATTCAAGTCTTCTCCTGCATCTTCAGTGTTACATGGTTAGTGGGGAACCTTAAAGAACCCACACACTTATCGAAAAGAGTAGGGCACGTAGTTCCCGTTATGGTGGCCTATCTCCAGTTTCATCCTACATTTCATGCATGGGTTGGGTGGGTGAGTGAGATCAAATATGAACTGATAGCGGCAGCCAGAGGCGCCTTCACAAGCTGACGTTCGATCTGACTCAATAAGAATTGTAAACCGCCATGAGACGATATGTGATATGCGCGGTATATAAATACACATTCATTCATACCTTAGTACGTCTGCCTTCCCTGTATGGAATAAACTTGTATCCATTTCTGCTGTGTGTTATATAATAACTTGTGACCCACTGGGCGGAGTTCTGCCTTCCTTGAGTCGCAACACGACAAACTTTGGTGAGGGCGCCAAAATCAATCTGAAGCCATTGACGTCTGTCCCGCCTCTTTGCGCACCAGGCCCCTCCCTGCCGGCCGTAACGTCGCCTGTTGAGCCTGGCGTTGAATGGTCCACAGTAGTAGTTGTAGAATGAAGATGCGCGCATGAGAGGGTCTGGAACTCGGCCGTCTTCCACACCGAGGGGCATATCACAACGATCTATAACATGCCAGATAAGCGAATTGTTAACCATTTAGTCAAAATATCCATGTCAAAACCGGTTTCGGTATGTACCGATGTACTCCTTCTATCGTGTGCTTTAGATCTCATCTATACGTCTTAGTCACTCGGATTTCGACTATGAGAGATTCGATAAGACGGCACAGCGACTTAAATTGCATTTATCTCTCATCTGGGCCTAGTTGCTAAAAACCCTAGTTGCGCTAACCAATGATTAGCGAGAATTTTCATAAGGTTTTATAACTATTCGATGAGTTTTTCTGTATATATTGTTTGTTCTTCTGTTTTGCGTTTGAATAATCTCAACCTACACAAAACATAGGTGGTGGAAAATATTTCTGTACAAGAAAATTAATAGTTTGGTTTACTTTTAATCCCGGGTTAGCGTTAACTGACTTTCAAACAACCCGGCACTGGAGAATAAGATTTTTTCTGGCCGTTATGTTTACTATAAACGTTTTATTAGAGCGATACAACAAAATTAGATTTAAGGAATGAAAACAAGATGACATGAAAAAGAAAAAAGGAGGATAAGAAGTTTAAAAGAAAGTCTAACAAAACTATGCCTCTTATACATAAATTATGTAAAATGTGCAATAGAACAATAGGCGTTTCAACATAATTATCCTCAGCTTCCAGAGTAGCAAATCATGTACATGGTTTTTAAAGGCATTTTTAGGGAGTTGTCGAAATTTGTCCCGGTAGGAATTCCAGTGTTAAAAACGCCACATCATCGTTGGACTGTACTCATATTAGCTTAATTAATTGCTTACGAGACTAGTTGCAAGTACCTACAATTCATTCGAATAAGAAAGGACGTAATGGAAGAATTATAAATTGATGTCAATACATCCTTCTCGTAAAATGGAGACAAAATTACTACGCATGCGCGCTAAACAACTTACTCCATGGTCCTCCGTACAATTCCAATCTCATGGAAATATGCGATCTCCAGCCACGTGGTATAATTCGAATGAACCGTCCATAGACTGGTGGATCAAAGGGATGTGTTTGGACAGACATTCGGTCTCGGTTTCCTTGGAATGTCTGTAAAGGAACAAAAGTAAACCTTTAGTTTCCGTGTCATTTGAAATAATTACAATCCTGCAAGCTTCAAACTGGTCTTAATAATGATGCCTTGAAAAGACCACAAGTAAAGTCAAAACGTTCTTGTAACTGAAGAAAAATCAAATATTAATTGAGCACTCCCCAAGTGAGGCTCTTCAGGGTCAATGGAAATAAATAATGCAAATGAACATAACATGGTTCAAAGCCCAATTTGGAGGAGGCAGACCAGTTGGCTATTTATCACAAGTACAGCTAATGGTCAGATCAGAAGTTGAGCCCGCCACCTCCGGATTTCAAGACCGGCGCCGCTGCTACACTAAATCTCACCACCACTTCACAGTTGTCTGATCAGTGACCTGGCCTTTGAATGGCAGCAAGGCTGGAGGTGACTTTGTTTCATGATACAAACCTCGCTGCTTTTGTTGTGTGAATAAAGTTGTTCTTATGCTAGCTAAGTGCATTTATATGACAAAACCAGAGAGGTCTATATCAAAGCAAGGTCACCTCCAGCCTCACTGTCATTCAAAGGCCAGGTCACCGAGCAGGCAACTGTAAAAGGTCTATTTACAAAAACTTAACCTTCAGGATGTTTCAACTTCCAACCTTCGATTCAGGGCAAAAACAAAAAGAGTTTCCATACAACGGAAACCATATGTATCGCATGGAAAAAGATCGAGCTATAAAACTTTACCTTGACGTAATTCCACCAGTGCTTCACTTTAGCAAAGTTCACTCCATCCGAACTATAATACACATAGTACGCCGTTACCCACTGGTCAGCGTCATGTCGTCCCTGAGTCGCAATCCCAACAACCTTCATCCACGTCCACAAATAAATTTGCAGCCACTGGTTATGATTGTTATGGCGGGAAGACCAGGCCCCCATCAACCGACCACGGCGTGTACGGTGAAGTCTGGCCAACCAGGCCGCATGGTTTCCATCCCACTGAGATGAGGCTGTCATGGCAGAATTCTTAATACGGCCATTTTGAATTCCAACAGGACTGTCGTAAAACCGTTCTGAAACAAAATAGATTGTCCATCATGTACAGGAGTACTTTTCTGTAGACTTTTTCTTTCTTCTTCTTACTTTTGTACTAAATTTCAATGGAAAGTCTTAAGTTTTTACTAAGTCTAGTAGACGTTATAGATAAAAGCTATCAAATGCGGCCAGCCAAACTCCTACTCGCTCTATAGGTTTAAACAACACATAGCGACCATGTTTCGGGGAGTAACAAGGCAGACCGAGAGAATCAAATTTAACATTGTAGCTGCTAAGTTATTTTAATATCATATAATCTTCTTGTAAAGGATGCCGATAGAAACCCAGTTGGTTAAGAGCTTGGGTTTAAGTGAAGCGTTAAATAGTTAAGCTATTTTTGGTCGTTTTTAGTGTCGATCTCATTCCTAGGCTTCTAGCCCTTCACGGAAACGAGGTTGGTTTTATAGTGTAAAGATAATGTGTATTGCCTGGTTTAAAAGCTTAGACACTAACGGTGTTCAGAAATATGAGAGACAAGAAATGTCACCCACAAACGAGAAGTTAGTTGAGGCAACATTCAACGTTGGATAACAAGCGATATGAGAATTCCATAGCCTGCAACAAAAGCCATACCAAGACTTACCCCGCAGGCGACATCCATAAAGCTCCACGCGCATGGCAATGTAACTACGCCATGACCGCGGGTGAATTCGGACAAACTGTGCTCGTATTGCTGGCATGATCTTGTGACCCATCGTGTGATAAATGTCGTAATTACCTCTGAAGATCTAAAGAAATATCATAATTGCGACTTACTTCAATATCATATTAAGAATAAATTGAATATTTTGTTAACTTAAGAAACTTAGCGATATATAGCTAAAAATTGTCGCCTTCACTTACAGAGCTCAAACAGGAGAGCGAAGAAAATAAAATGGCGCGACTGTGTCCGCAGATATAGACTGCTGGCAGTCTGTTTTTCTCTCGAATTTTCAGTAGGGATTACGAGGAGAGACTATTTAGCCCAAAGGAGAATGGCACGAGACATGGGCGCAGCTCGCGATAACTAAACGCTCGTCCTAGTGACCCTTATAGAAAAAACCGGCTGCCAGCAGACTACCACAGATATGTCAATAGGCCATTTCCGAGTTGCTTTGTGCCTCTGTTTCAAAACCAGTCTTCGTGTGAAACCATTCATTTAAAGATGTGTTCGGCCTACAGGTTGATTTTCATGCAAATCAAACTTATTTTCGTAAAAAAGGTTTTGCTTGAAGACTCGTTTTGAAACTGAGACACAAATGACTCGGAATTAGCCCTTAAGCTTATGATAGGAGCCAAACCGTTTGGAGTCATCCGATTTGATCTGATTGTTACCAAATTTGAAGGAAAAATAGAACAATTCGATATGCTGTCGCAGATATACCGAAGAAACACAGTTGGTCGACCCTAAACCCTGACTTTGTATAAAATTGTATAAGTGTATGACGTCATAGGACGACAGTATGAATACAGCTGACACTTCAGACAACGCTGGCGTACCCTAGATAAGAAAAATTAATAAAAAACAGCACTTGGCCATTACCTTAACTCTTCCGTACGACACGTAGGCCTTAAAACGTACTCCAAAGCGACTAAATGAGAGACTGTAACTTTTCACCCATTGGTGAGCTTCTCTTCGTCCTTGTGTAGCGATTCCTTTGATGATACTCAACTGCCTCAAGTCAATCTGCAGGTATTGATGGGTGTTTCGATGTCTTGCTACCCAGGCCCCTGTTCGTCCATGACTGTTAAAGATGTTGAGTCGCGCTCGGTCAGGTCCGTGGTTGTAGTTGTACGACGATGAGGCCCGAAGATGACCCGAGAGGATACGATAGTCTTCCATACCAAGAGGCATAACACAACGATCTAAACAAAAAGAACGTAGCAAAAACAACGTGACTTGTTAAACTTCATTCTGAGTGAGTTTTTCAAGTTATGTAAAGCGTTTACATACAGTTTGATCAAGGCTAAAATTGACGAAGAAGAGAAGAGAAAGGTGTTTGGCTGTTTTGGCCACATTTTCAAAGACCACGAGGTTCGTCAAAAGTATTCTAATACGCTTAGTTTTTTTCAACTCTCTCTCTTCGGTGTTTCAAAATGTGGTGAAACACCGTCTTTGATCCATAACTTCTCAATTCTTATACCTACTCGTGTCTTATACCTTCTTGTCACTTGATAACTAGTATGAATTGATACCCACCTGTGAGGCATCCATAGAACTCCACCCTCATGGAGATGTGTCTGTACCATCCTCTAGGATGAACACGGATGTAACGACATCGCAGTATAGGAACAAAGGAATTCGTGACAACAGTGTTTTGGTCACGGTTTCCCGGGAAGTACTGAAACAGATAACATGAAAATTAAGCACCAAGAGAAAACTATCTACTTAACTGAGGTAAAGTGTTAACCTCTCCTTCATTACTATATAAACAATCACATTTATTTCAACTCGTTAATCACATCTTGAAACATGTTGGCGATTTTTTTTTTGTGCATTTTGGCCTTGGGGGTAGCTTCAATTTGAAAAGGTGGCGGAAGGGAGGGGTACTCGTCGTCTTGCCTAGTAGTGTAAATCAAGGATTTTAATCTTACTTAGTGTTCAGGCGAAACTCCACTATGTGTAGCCGTTAACAAAGTATATTTTAGGGTTACACTCGAAGAAAAGATAAAAAAGGCTGTCTGTCTTTTTTAGGTCGTATGTTTTTAAGGGTTCAAATTGATGGTTCGAACCACACCCAAATTTGTCTCGCTAAGCAAGGTTTTTATCTTTAAAAAGTTTTCCAAATTGCAGGGCTCGAAATTAAAGCTCGCAAACTCGCAAAATTCGAGTGGTTTTGATAATCTGAGTTCAACTGAGAAAAATATGCACTGGCAAACGTTTACGAGTTAGAATGATCCATGTCTCCCAAAGATTTGGAAAGAACTGCAGTGATCTCACCAGTTTGCTAGTGGAAATAATCTCACTGGCAAAACTTTGCAAGTGGACAAAAAAGTTAGCTTGAAACCCTGAATTGAAGTTTGCGGTCTCTGGTCAGTAAAAGGTTTTCAATCCGAAGATTTGCCAAAATTCAATCCAGTCGACCTCATCAATTGACGCGGTCACTGCACTTGGGTGGATAAATGATGATATAAAAACGGTCGTGCATACGGAAGCTCAACAAATTGCTCTCTCAAGAACATCTTTTATACGTATGGAAGGATAACCACGCAGTTCGTTTAACATACCTTAATGCTATTGCGTTCTTTATAATGCATGAAGTGAACTGCATCAAGACTCCTTGTCACGTAATACTGCGTGACCCACTGATTGAGATCTTGTCGCCCCTGTATCGACATCTTGATAATCTTCGCTGCTTTTCCAAAATCACACTGGAGCCACTGGAAATGGTTGTTGTACTTAGCTGACCAGGCCCCCATGTATCGTCCCCGACGCCTTCGGTTGAGTCGCGCCAGGTAAGGGCCATGGTAACGATCCCACGAGGATGCTGCTGTTATCTTGTGGTTCTTAATACGACCTGACTGCATTCCCATTGGTCGGTTGCAAAGAACACCTGATGACGTTTGAAGATGAAAAGTAAGTTGTTAGAGATAAGTGAACTGAACGTACATGAGAAGTGTTCAGCGCTTTCCAGTTCTAAGATCGAAATATAAGATCTCCTAACTGTCACACATTTCGTCGAAATTAGTTCTGAGAATTTTGCATATGATATCTCTAGATGATAATTTTCTGCATTCTCGTTACCTCGCTACTAAATTATGTGTTGAAGCTGTGAGGAGAAATAGTTTATCAATCATGCTTGTAAATTGGCGTGTAAAAACATTTCGTTGCAATAGTTTCGGAGTACTGTTGTTGTTCTTTCGAAGTGAAGAAAATTGAAACTATAGGCAATTTTTATCTCAAAATTGTTTCCTAATTGTTTCTATATGAAATTAAAGAAAATAGCATAAAAAAATTTAAGACGTATGACATTTTGAGAAAACGGAAAAGGTTTGTGTGCAGAGGAACACAGAACGCAGAAACCATGCCCTGACTACTTGACTTGCCTGTTGCTGGATTCGTTCTTTCTCTTAGGCCCGAGGGCACTTGAAGTAAACTGATTACAAATTGTACTTTACGTAACAAAGACATGTATCAACATGTAATACCACATAAAGATGTATACATTTGAAACTCCTACCCAGTCTACAGCCGTACAACTCCATTCTCAAGGAGATATGCCCGTACCAGGTCCTGGGATGTACGCGTATATACCGGGCTTTGATCGTTGGGCGGAGCCTGTGCACCACCACAAAGTATCGTTCGGTGTTACCCTGGAATATCTGGGAATTAAAAAATGTAAAATGATTTTCTAAACTATCTAGTAAAAATGATGCTTTTTAATAATAAACATAGAAACAAGTGCGAGCCAATCTCTCATAACCAGTAACCCTTGACGCTTGATTCTGCTGCTTAGGCAAAGTGCTCGACCCACGCGCGAGGAAACGCTAACCTTTACCGCGTGTGTCTCGCGTACCACGCAGTCGCTACGCACACGCGGTTAGTTACGTAAAACTTCTTGGGCTGCAGTAGCATAGGGACTTTGCTTTGGCATCACACAACTATTAATGTCACTCGATCGAAAACATTTAAAATAGCTTTGGAAAATTTCAGGTTGTTTACCATTAACCCAAAAAATCCGGAAATTTCGGATGGAATGTAAATAGAAAGATTAATTTTGTCTCCCCGAACGGAAATTTTCTCGGGAAACTGGGATTTCATGGAAGGTAGTCCAAAATTCCCAGACGGAATTTCCCAATGGAAAATGTGCGTTCCATTTGCTAGCTCTTACTAGTTCCTGGCCTTTTGGCTTGGATCGTCTTTGATCCTATTTTCCGGGAAAAAGTCGTGGAAATGGAACAAGCCGCATCCCACTGAAAATTTCCATTTGGGATTTGACGCGTACCATTTACTAAAACTATAATAATAATAATAATAATTTTATTGCTTCTATAGCGCACGATACATAAGAAAATGCTCTCGTGCGCTTTACAATGACAAAAACTAGAATTCTACTATTTACAGTCAAATCAGTTACATAAAAATGGGAAAATCTAAAGCTGTCGACTAACCGGTTCTTCCGAGTAAATGGTAAACAATCTCAGTCATCATTTGTCTAGTGGTGATTGCTTTCAATGACCGGGAGAATAAACAGTGGAGACACCTTACCTTAACTCTCTTTCCGTGTCTGTATGGAAAGAACCTTACTCCATTGTTACTATAAGACAGAGTGTACGACGTCACCCATTGGTTGGCGTCATAACGTGCTTGAGTTGCAATCCTCTTCACCCTGGAGGTCGTTCCCAAGTCAACCTGAAGAAACTGGTGCCTGTTATTGTACTTAGCAATCCAGCCTCCACGCGTGGAACCTCGATTCTGTGCCTGCAGCCTGGCACTCCAGGGACCGTAGTAGTGGTTGTACATGGAGGAGGCGGAGAACATCGCGCGAGTAACGCGACCGTCTCGGATTCCAAGTGGCACATCGCAACGATCTAATATAAGTATAGAGTTGAAGATTACTATAGCTCGCAAAAATTTCTAATTTTTCATGAAGACAGGTGAACTACACTTGGGTATGGTAAATGCAAGAGACTGGACGGTAAGTAATTAAAGCACGCACACAATTTCTTCGAACGACCAATTTATAATTACCGAAATATTATCAAATAGCCTGCCATACTAACATTTTATTTCTCAGCTCAAGATCGGTTTTCATATGTTGTTTTCTTTTCTGTATATTTGGAAGAGAGAAATAAAATCCTGTGTCCCGTGCCGATGATCGAACTCACGACCTTCAGAAGTCGTAATCACACTATGAGACTGACGCGCTGCCTTCTGCGCTAACGAGGCAGAGTAAGGGTTTCTTTTTAGTTCACTATTTTTAAATTCAAATTTTATCCAGACAAAACATTGAAGATTCAACGTGAGTCTACAAACGTTTCGTCGCAAATATCAACTTAAAGGAGCCAAGTTACAGTTTGCGCATCTTGAAAAGTTTAGCCTGATTTTTTCAAGTTTACCATTTGCATAAAACCGTATCAATCTTCTCTATCCTTAACCATCATTGTTTCTTTATGGTTTATTATTATCTCTTTGGTGTTTTTCTATCTTAGTAAACTGTTATTTTCAGGCTTTTAAAGGTAATTTAGTACGTGGCCAAAATAACTCAAAATACTGTGACTGAGCAAGAGCAACTAAAGCCTTGACCAAACGGAGTCGCAAGTAGACGCAAGTTGAACACTTGGGTATACTTGCAACTCCGTATGGCTAGGGCTTGCATGCACTTGCGTTGACTTGCGGTGACTTGCGCTCACTTTGATCGAGATCAAATTTGCACGCACGTCAAAGCACGTTTTTCACCGTTTCGCCACCCAACCCAAGTCAACCCAAGTTGAGTGACGTCCATTAACCTATTATTAGCCAATAAAATAGGGGAAAGTCTGCCTTAAAATGTTTTTTTTTGGCGACTTCCTGGTACTTGCGAGGAAACTTACGAGTCCGTTTGGCCACCCAACGCAAGTCTCTACGCAAGTTCAACTTGCGTCCACTTGCGACTACTTGCCGGTCCGTTTGGCCAGGGCTTAAGGACAAAAGAGGAAAAAATACCTTACACTGACACGTCAAAAAAGAAAGACAACAGAAGTATTTTTAGGTTTAAAAAACCTTGTATCATATCTTCTTATGATATCCCGAAAATTTAGTCTCTCCCAAAAAGGTTAAACCATTTGTTTATAAGCTTTGCGCGAAGATAAACAAAGAAGTTAACCTACCGGCAACGCATCCATAGTACTCGACTCTCATACAGATATGTCTGTACCAGCCACGTGGGTTGAGTTTAACATATCTCGCTAAAATTGGTGGGTTGATGGCGTTCTTCATTATACTGTTTTGATCACGATTGGCTTGGAAAAGCTGTGAGTGTGAAGAAAAACTAAGCCAGTTACAGTTATTTAGCATGGTTATTAAAATTCCCAGAAGAAAATCAATCTTGTTGGTGATATAATCATTACTGCTAAACATTGAATTTTTCTTGTAAATATTCGTAAAAAAACTTTTTTAATAGGCCTTGTTCGATGTATCAATATTCTAGCATGGCTCCGAGGCTTTCAAGACAAACTTCCATATTTCGTGGTTGCTTTCACCGTTGTGTTGTCTCTTTTGGGAATTGAGAGCTAAAAGAAAATAAAATAATTTACAATTTTGAGCCGAGAGCCTCGGAGCCATGTTAGAATATTGACATATCGGACGTAGCCTATTAGATCTTGATAGGCTAGCTTGCCTAGACTAGCACTAGTGTGTGAAACGCTTATAACAAGAAAGAGGATTACCTCCTTCACAGCAAGATAACATCATGTGAATTTGATGAAAAAACAATTTCCCAAGGTAAATTCAAAGTCAGTTGTATAGGAAGACTGTGATTATTTCAAAATTTAAAACCTTGTGGAAACTGGATAACATTGGATCCCTGTAGAAGAATAAGTTTTTCACGACGTGAGGAGCAGGGATGGTGCAGTGGTGAGAGTGCTTGTCTCCCACCAAAGTGGCCCGATTTCGATTCTGATTTGAGTTTGTTATTGGTTCTCGCCTTGCTCAGAGTGTTTTTCTCCGGGTATTCAAGTTTACCTCCCTGCACAAAAATCATCATCTCCAAATTCCAGTTCCACCAGGATATAGGGCCCGCATGAAAACCAACTAAAGCCGATTTGGCTTCTTCTCTATAAAATATTGTAATTTATTTGTCAAACAGCTTCTTTATCATTATCACCTTGTATGCGCTCCTGAACTTGTACATCTCCCAATGAACGTTATCCTGGCTAGACGACAGATAGAAGGACGTCACCCATTGGTTGGTATCCTGCCGACCTTGGGTCGCTACTTTGGTGATTTTCATTGGTCGACCAAAGTCAACCTTAAACCACTGCAAATGATTGTTGTGCCTTGCGCACCAGGCCCCCACGAAGCGGCCGTGCTTGACTTGGCCCAGTCTCCCGAGTCTGGCAGCGTGAAAGTGGTTCCATTCTGATGAAGCGGTAATTCGACTGTCCGGGATGCGACGGTTTTGTAATCCCAGTGGTTTGTTACACGGAGCAGCTGCGTAATACACAATGGTGAAGAATCGGGTTAGTCCATGACACGGTAGCAAGCATAATCTTTTAATGCACCAACGAAGGGCCAACACTCAAAACGTCAGAGAGAACTAATCGCTATGACCGCCCTTATGTTTTCCTTCCTGTCACTGTTATAACTACAGTCTGAATTGAACCTCCCCTCTACCCCAGTGTTATAAACATTACTAACGTGTAATAAATATATTTATTGTCAGTATACCTGAACAGCCATAGACCTCAGCCCTCATGGATATCCAGCTATACCAGGCTCTTGGATAAAAACGGACTTGTATGGCCGTGAATGGCCTTGTAAACTGGTGATATACAATGGAGTGGCGATCGGTGTTTCCATCAAAAACCTGAAGAAGAAAATTAACAAGTTATTTTTACGTGTGAAGATATCATGTTTACGAACGAAAGCTCACATGGTATTTCAGTTGTTTATATAATAAACTATTGTTATGAAATACTCTTGGGAATATACAGACCTCTCAAGAGCATTTTAAACTAATATTTTACGCAAAATTGGGGGCAAACATAGGGAATTTGGAAGAGCGGCATTTTTGCTTCGTAACTACCCCATGAGACATCTCATGACAGTTACGTGAAATGAAAATCATGCGAAAAGTGCGCAGCAAATTTTAACGAAAAGGACTGGTTGAGAAGCAAAAGCATCAGTTGTCCATATTAAGTAATGATCCAGGTAAGAACTGTATCATTTTCTATTGTTCTGCGGCAATAAGCTTTCCCCACATTGAAACGGTTGTGTTTTCAGACCAAGAATTTATCAACTGATGGAAAGCAGGTTTATGAAATAAAATGTATGTAAACTCTGTTCTGTAAGGTAGTTTTCTTTGTGCGTAAACATTTCAACCAATCACAACAGTCGTAAACAAAGACAGTAAAAGCCTCCAATTTTTCAATGTTCCCCACATAGGATTACTGTGGTATTTAGATTTAGAAGAGATTTTGTTGAAATGAAAATAATTGATCAATTAAAGATAAATAAATCTACAGCTACCTAAAGTTTTGGTAAGTTTTGCTGATTGAGCCAATCAGAAGTATGATAAAACAATAGCAATGTTGTGCAAAAGTTAGCACCTTTCTGCATTCCTTGCCGCGTGGTTACCTCCTTCTTACATGGACTGTTACTTAACTTGATAATTTGCTTCAATTCAATCTTGCTGAAGCGTCGATCTTTTTTTTCAAAAATCAATTTTGACTTCGGAAAAGTCCCGAACAACACAGAACAATTTTGATTCTAAAGAGAAAAGGTTTATAAAAGTTTCAGAGATACACTTCTTGATTTTCGTATTTATCTCGTTCTGTTCGATCCTTTATCTTATCAGCGACTGCAGGTATGGCAGCAAAGTGATATTTACCTTGGTAGTGCGACCTTCCTTGTAAGACACGAAATTCATTCCATCTGTGCTGTAACTGACCGTGTAACTTCTCACCCACTGATTTGCATCCTGCCTGCCCTGAGTAGCCACGCCTTTTATGCGCATCAACTCTACAAAGTTCACTTGAAACCACTGTCCTACTCTTCTGAGCCGCACGCTCCATGACCAGCGGTGATTCAGTCGGCCATGCCAGGGTGAAAGGTGATGATTGTAGTAAGTGGAAGCCGTAAGGTGACCATCTGTAATACGCTTATCTTCCAAACCAAGAGGCATAACACAGCGGTCTAAACCAAAAAAGACGGGAGGTATTTAAAGGATGAATGGACGTAGAACCCGTCGTAATGAAGTCAACAAGCATACAACCATTCTTTGATACTACTTCTCTATGTCCCTCCACGCAGGTGCGGCCCACGACAATAAGCCAAGCTTTCACTCCTTTTAAGTCCTTATCTATTGTTTGCTTGAAGGAAAGGGCGCGTAGCCAGCTCACCGAGCGCGAAATTCAAATTTCTTCGGAAGCGATAAGTATTACAAACACAGCCTTTATGGGGAGGGTGTCGTAATGATTGTTTCACCTTGGACACATCTTAAGGGTGTGGGTTTAACTCTCAATACTTTTACTCTGGCGTTTACTGTTAGCACCGCCGGCGAGACTCTTAAGCAGCGGGTTATTTCGTGACTATAAGACCTTTGCATCATGACCCGGTCACACGGTACAAAAGCACAAGATCAGCCTTGCTGGGAGGCAAGTAGTAGTAATAGTAGTAATAGTAATGACTTTATTTTAAGAGGGTAGCACGTAACAGTTTAAGTACAACTGATGACCCTGTGGCCCTCTATAAAGTAATCTAGTCAATACATAAAATTAACATAAATGAAAGTAATGATAATTTGATATATATAAATTAAAAACATATTAAAAGAATACATATAATATATCATACTAAAAGTTCTCAATAATAAAAACATGCAAAAATTTCATTTTCCAGATTATAGAAAATTCATATTACTATTTTGTTTGCTACGTAAATTGTTCATAACTTTCTTTTTCAAAGCTTTGGCACTCTTTAATTCTTTGAGGTCTTTATCCAGGTTATTCCATTCTTTAATTGATCGTACAGTAAATGTTCGCCCACCTTCTGTTTCATTTTTATAACGTAGACTATTAAAATTTAAGTTACTAAAGCGGGTACTTCTATTGTGGGTGTCGGAGTTCAACTTTAGCATTTGCTTCATGTAGACCGGCGTCTTTCTAAGATTCTCTTGAGGAGTAAAGAACATGTCAATTGCATAAGATTCATGGTAAAATGGTATCCAGTTATTAAGTTGTAGCCCACTATGGTTGATTTTGCACCAAGTAACTCGGCCATGCGTAGGGCTTGTTGAGCCCCTGTAAACAAAGAGCATTTTTGAAAGCTTCGCTGCAGAGTATTTTCAGCTACAAAGTGTTGAAGTTCTTACTAGAGAATAAACGGTGTCTTTCGCTTTTAGCTTAAAATTAAAGGAATTATTCGGTTCCTGCATTTCATGCAAGTCAAACGTGTAAGAATGATATTGATGAACAAACCTTCAGCGCATCCATAAAACTCCACCCTCATGGAAATATGTCTGTACCAGCCCCAAGGATGAATTTCAATGTACTGGGCTTTGATTCGAGGGAAAAGTCGATGTTGAACAATGCTGTTTTGATCTCTGTTTCCTTGGAAGTACTAAAGTGAAGAACAGCAAGCAAAGAGGTATTATTCACATTACAGTGTTTTCTTTAATGAATCTTACTCTGTTGTTTACAACGATCACGTAAAATAATTATATGTTTATTTTTGTCGAGAATTTTGTAAGTATGTGTCAAATTGCCATAATAATTATCGTACAATTTAAACCAGAAGTTATCAAAAAAGACCCACAAACCAATCAGAACTGAGTCACAGCTAAAACTTAAGCTGCAAACAGTTAAAATCGAGGGAAGAGTGACATGAACCAGACTTCAAACTTTAAGTGCTCTTCTCAATTTCCACTCACAGGAAAAAATAATGAGCGCTTTAAAATCCTCACGCCTCAAACAGGTGCCTCTCATAATCTAAATAAGAAATCTGAAGACCGTGTGAGTTCGATCCTCATACGGGGCACCGAAAAGTTTTCGTGTTTATGACTCGGTAGGGGATAATTCAGGTAGGGTACATAGGAAAACCTTTGTGCACTGAGTTCCAGACGATAATTCACTTCATAGATGTTTACTATTTCTTTTGTCTGTCTAGTCAGTCAGAGAACTAATTAACAATTAGGCTACGAGCCCGAGTTTTCTACGAGCAGATAGTCATAAGGACATCTCGCTGGTGTAAACTTGGCCTAACAAGCGTTACCTAGTTAACCTGACGTTATACCAGAAACGTTCATAAACATCAATACATATGTAGTAGATACCTTTCGATTGCTGTTCTCTTTGTATTCGGCATAGTGCGCTCCATCCTGACTAAACGTCACATAATACTGAGTCACCCATTGACGGGCGTCCTGTCGTCCTTGAGTAGCGAACTTCACCACCCTTGTCGGGCGAAGAAAGTTCACCTGATACCATTGTAGACGGTTGTTGTGGCGTGCGCACCAGGCCCCCATTCGCGCGCCGGCACGGTGCAAATGAAGCCTGCCATTGTTCGGTGCATGGTTTCTGTCCCAGCTAGACGAAGCGGTAATTTGTGCAGCGCGAATGCGGCCGTTTTGCATTCCTAAAGGCCTGTTGCATCTCGCACCTAGGCAAGGAAGAACCATTTTTTCATGAAAACTAGGATTAATGATAGCCGATCTCAAGTAATCGGCCTGCGGTTAGTTTGGCTAGAATTTTAATAAAGGAAATGAAATTAGAAAATAACTTCCTTCGTGTTTTGTCAAAATTCTAATTTTTTTGAGACTTTAGGCAAGAGAAGTTAATTTATTTATCTATTTACTTATCTATTTATTTATTTGTATTTATTATCCACAACTGACAAAACGCAAGTCAAATTATTTCTTAATTTTATGAATATACCATTTGATTACCTTCTAATGCCATGGATGACATCTTACGCTTACAATCGTGGGCTTTTGACTTGTTTTTTTTTTATTGTATAGAGACATTTTGCGCCAAACGTTGCCATGACAATTGTAATTCACAGTAAAATTACAAATTAACGTTGAAATTTCGCGCCATGATATATGATGATGGATTTACCATCAGGGGAGGAAAAAACAACAGCCTTAAGTGATATCCAAACTCACCGACAACACAACCGTATAATTCCACTCTCATTGATATCCAGCTGTACCACGTGATTGGGTGAAATCTGAAGTAGCGTCCTAAGATTGGATGACGGAGTCTGTGACGTACAATCACGTGTTGATCGTAGTTGGCTGGGAATATCTGAAATAAAAATTCACTACGTCATGCACGACTTCAAGAAACCCCGGCTCACGATAAGGGTTTGGGTAGGATCAAACTGACAGCTGAGAATTGGTTTAAAATGATCCTGTCAGCTTACAAATGATGCGTCTGTGGGGTATGGTCTACCAGCTAGGGTCCCCTTTCTGAACACCGGCTGGTAATTAAGATCACATAAACCTTGAGTCACACCCAGATTGTTCTCCTTAATTGGTTTAAACCAATGTCCCCCGACCAGCATCCCCGACCTTTTCGCATGGAGGTTGCCACGAAGCTCTTTGGAACATCTCAAAGGATTGGCTGAGAAAATGATATACAAACAATAACAACAATAGACCCTAGCCTTAAAAGAGTAGAGCTTCGTGCTAACAAGATGCAGTGAAATTAGAGGTTCTAGAGAGCTTCATAGGAGTTCCCCCTCGGAATTCGGTTGTCCAGTGCGTTAAGGAAAAGCATGATTGCCGGTAGTGTAGCAGCTCTAGTAAGTTTGTAATTCTATTTGTCGTCATCGCAGCAGCTGTTATCGTTTTGTGGCTAGGGGGAATTGTTTCTGTTGTTTGTTATATTGTACTCTCAAAGGGTTGCAAGCCATTTATGTGAGACTTTATGAGAGCTGCTACATCGTCCATGATTGCTGCTGTTTCTAAACTAACCTTGGTTCGCCCTCCCTCTTTATAAGTAATAAACTTGTATCCGTTCTTGCTGTATGACAGAGAATACGACTTCACCCATTGGGCGGAGTTCTGTCTTCCTTGAGAAGCTATACGATAAACTTTGGTAAGCGCACCAAAATCAATCTGAAGCCACTGATGTCTATCTCGTCTCTTTGCGCACCAGGCCCCTCCGTATCGACCATGTCTGCGACCGTTCAGTCGTCCATTCCAAGGTCCGCACCAGTAGTTATAGTACGAGGAAGCACGCATCATTTTATTGTGGACGCGTTTGTCTTCGAGACCAAGGGCATATCACAGTGATCTGAGACAAAGAAAAAACAATTATCAAGAAAAATCAACATCGCGTCCCGTTGTCTTAGAGTCGCCAGTTCTCTGGATATTCTTAGCGATTCCAACAAAACAAAAGCGTTCAATTCCCATAATCAACATGGCTGGTGATTATGAGAATCACTTGAATTTGTTGTGTAGTTTTCATACGCGCGGTAAATCTCCCTCTAATTACTCAGTAACAATTAGATTACTACCTCGAGATTTCTACCGCGTGATAGTCGGAGGGTGTGGTAAGAGTCAACAATCACGCATAAAAATCATGAGAGAATAATCTAATTGTGTTATTGTCCTCAAAAAGTTCATCTTAATCCTCTTCACAAGCACTTGGAAAATAAAAAGACGCGGCCTCCATTCTGTTAACGCGCGCACTGCTAAGCTACTCCCTGCCTACAAAGGAATAGATAGTGAGTAGCGTAGCCAATAAGAGAACGCCTATCGTGATAGAACGCTAGTAAAATATACTTAGTCTAATTATATTAACAGTAAGTTAAGTGGTTTGATTTCCTCCAGATTAAGAGACAGCTAACGACTAGATGCAAATGCGATATGTGTAAATATGACTTACTCCAAGGACTTCCATACAGCTCCAGTCTCATGGAAATATGTGCTCTCCAGCCACGTGGTATGATTCGAACATAGCGACAGAATATTGCCGGATTAATTGGGTGGGTTTGGACAGACAGTTGATCACGGTTTCCTTGGAAAGTCTGTGTGAATGAAAAAGAATGGCTTCAGCAACTTACACTGAAGTAGAAAAAAGAAACGATAAAGGTCCGCATACAAGCCAAGCGGCTCATTAGGCCGGAGCTTATCCAGGTTTCAGTGGAATGAAGGGACTGGGAGTGTTTCTACTCTCCCCTGGATGGAATGCTAGTCCATCGCAGGGTTACCCCCAGCGTTAAATTCGCCGGTACCCATTTATGCACCTGGGTGACCAGAGGCACTGTGAGAGTAAAGTGTCTTACTCAGAACACAACACCATGTCCTCGGCCAGCTTTGGAACCCGGACCACTCGCAACGGAGTCGACTTCACTAACCCTTCTGAACTAAAATCAATACTTTAAATAGCGCGAAATAAAAGCTGGTTATAAAAATTTGACATATCTAGTAAAAAAAAAACCCAACATAGGCTTGAAACGTTATGAAAAGTTATGTCGTTACGTAACCAGTTTGGTTATGTCGTTATGTGACCGATTTGAAATGAGGTGTTATGGCACGAAAAAACTTGAAACTGATAAAAAGACCAAAAAAGATGAAATAAAACCAACAAACTTTCTTACCTTTACGGCATAATTCCACCAATACCTCACTTTAGAGAAGTACACTCCATCATATCCATAGTAAATATAGTACGCCGTCACCCATTGGACGGCATCTTGTCGGCCTTGTGTGGCAATACCAGTGATCTTCATTGCTCTTCTGAAGTCGATCTGCAACCACTGATGGTGGTTGTTATGGCGGGAAGCCCACGACCCGATATATGGACCTCGTCTGGTGCGGTGCAAGCGAGCCAGCCATGGTGCGTGATGTTTGTTCCACTGAGATGAGGCAGTGATTTGACTGTTTTTTATACGACCGGATTGGAGACCCACTGGAGCATCGCAAAAGTTTTCTGAATAAAAAACGCGGCATGAAATGGGTTTTTAACGTTCTTAAAACCAGTGATAGATTAAACATGGCCTGTGAAACTAATTAAATTCACTCTTAATGCGCTGTAGTCTCTGATTGGTTGTCACTTTCGCGGGAAACTTCAAGCACCAATCAGCGCCGCTGTAACGTCCTACTTCATCATTGTGAAATTGTTAGGTTACACAGGCATATTCAACTCTGGTTAGATTAATTGAGATGGCACAAAAATGTACAAAATCAATTTCTCCGAGGGTTTTCGAAGACAAATTTTGTAAAAAAAATCTGTCGTTATTTTCCTCGGCCCCTTAGTGCGGACTACCTGTGCTTAGCTCTCTGGAATTGCCTTGGGTAGATAAAATGAAACGGTACAAAAATCAGCGAAATAACAGTAAGATAATGGTCCGATGTATTCTCCTTCCTTTTGTGTGATATCTAGGGTGAGTATTGCAAGTTTCCGATTGTTTTAATTTATAGCGTAATACCGCGGTTCAATGTAACTCTCTGTTCAACGTTTTATTACCTTTCAAACGTCCTCCATAAAGCTCAACTCTCATTGCAATGTATGAGCGCCAGCCTTTGGGGTGAATCCTGATGTAGCGTGCCCTTATTGCGGGGAGTATCTTACGTGAAACTGTGTGATAAATGTCGTAGTTACCACCGAAAAGCTGTATGTTGAAAGACGACAAGCAACGTAAGAAATTTGTCATTACGAGCCATTTTCTAAGTTTCCTGATAAAAAATTCTTTAAAGCACAATTTAAACATGTAATAAAGGATATTCGGTACCCGGAGGATGAGGAACTCCCTTACATGGGATATATGGGTATGTGCCGCGCTAAAGGGTGTGGTTTTCAGCCGTTTTGGTCATGAATACGGTATGGTGTCTGCCCTCTAGTCTTGAATTGGGTATGTTTTTAGGATAGCACTTTTCATAACTAGCGAAAAGATCACCAACAAAAGCCTTACATAAATTATGTTTTGAGCAACTGTGCTAGCCGCAACGGGCATAAATAGGTTATCAAATTTTTGTTCTGGTCATAAATAAGGTGGGAAAATCGCACAGTTTGGTTATAAATGGGATAAGGGTTTTTGAGAAGCAGGCCGCACCCCCCGACCCAAACTTTCTGGGGGTTCCCCTCTCCGCCGAAATCAATATAATTAGAAGAATAGACGAGTACAATAAAGATTGATTGATTGATTGATTGATTGTTTGATTGATTGTTTGATTGATTGATTGATTGATTGATTGATTGATTGATTGATTGATTGATTGATGATTGATTGATTGATTGATTGATTGATTGATTGAAGAGGTGAGTGCAAAAATCCGAGAGTCTCGTTGGTCGAAGCACTCGGTTCATAGCGTTACATTAACGGTGCGAGTCGGAGCCAGGGGTGAACCGAATCGTTTGCTGTTATATAATAAACACGAAAGACCATGTTTGATCACATTTCTAAACAACGAGCAGAGAGTTTAAACAGTTTAATCCCTAATTGCAAACTAGTGCCGGGGAGCAGGGACGGTGCAGAGGTGAAAGCGCTCGCCTTCCACCATTGAATTCCGGGTTCGATTCCCGAACCCGGCGTCATAAGTGGGTTGAGTTTGTTGGTTCTCTACTCTGCTCTGAGAGGTTTTCCTCCGGGCACTCCGGTTTTCCCCTCTCCCCAAAAATCAACATTTGATTTGATTTGATTTGATTTGATTTAGTATCCCGAATTAGTAGAGTGTCTAAGCTCAACCAATAAATTGAGACTTTAATAAAGTGATTATTATACAAGTATGGCCCATTTCTGCCATCCCATGTTCCGATACCATTTATACTCTCATCCCACCCAATCTGTGCAGGGGACCCCTATAGAAATTAATTACAAGGGTTAGCTTACCTTGACGCGTCCATAAGACACATAGCTTTTAAAGCGCGCTCCGAAGCGACTGTAGGACATCTGATATTTGGTGACCCATTGATGAGCTTCTCTCCTTCCTTGTGTAGCGATTCCTTTAATGATACTTAACTCCCGCAAGTCAATCTGCAGAAACTGATGGGTGTTTCGATACTTTGCAACCCAAGCCCCTGTTCGTCCGTGACTGTTATAGATGTTCAGACGCGCTCGGTCAGGTCCGTGGTTGTAGTTGTACGACGACGAGGCCCGAAGATGGCCCGAGAGAATACGATAGTCTTCCATACCGAGAGGCATCGTGAAACGGTCTGAAAATAATCCGTTCGAAAATAATACGGTTAAACTGAATACTGGACGACAACTCTAAGAACATTATGTAAGACCTACGCAATTTTAATCGTACTATATGAAAAATTCCATCAGCTATCGGCATGCTGTACTTTGGAATACAGTATCCAGGTACTATACAGATAATTTTAACCAACACTATGCCAGAGTTCGAATAGACGTTTTTATTAAACAAGTAGACTTAAATGCAACCTCGCTTCAAACGTAAAGCAAAAACGTGACGGATAACTGTACATATTTCTGTTTTTCTTAAGCCTTTAGGCAAATACACGACCCCAAGCAAATTAGCCTGCGTAGCTGGCGGGATTTCGCGCGCGAGTGCATTTGTTTTGGTTGTGAAGCCGTGAACGCGAGTGGCGAAGCCGTGAGAGGATTGGTGAAGAGTTCGGTTGAATGGAATTTCACTCGCGGCTTCGCCGCTCGCGAATTCCTCGCGGGCTTCGCCCGCGATGGAATATGGCGGCTCCGCCGCCGCTCGCCCGCTCACGCATCCCGCCAGCTACGCAGGCTACAAGCAAATCTGTTGCCTTAAGCCAAGTCGTGTTTAAAAAGGATTGTTGTTGTTGTCGTTGTTGTTGTTTTTGTTGTTACCTTATATGTGAGATGAGTTGCGTGCTATTGCTGTCAATCTTTTATAATGTTCCATAACTCTTAGATGATGCATCTCTTTATAAAGCTAGTAAAAGTGTTAACCACAGGAATAAGTGACCAGTTTAGCTCCATAGTTATTCCGGGTGGTCAGCTTCTCTAGGTAGTACTATATTTAATCTTGCAAATTGCTGTACAAATAACATTATCATGTCTCGTCTTGTTGGATGCGTGCTATATCAGTTTTGGTGTCGTCATATATTCCATCAGTGAAAATACGGAAATATTAAAACTAAAGAGGTTTACCGATTCGACACCCGTAAAACTCCACTCTCATCGAGATATGAGCATGCCATCCCCATGGATGTATTCTGATGTACTGTCCTCGTATGGCGGGAATGAATGGGTGTGACACTAGCGTGTTGCGATCGCGGTTACCACTGAAATACTGAAATATGAAAGAGAAAAAAATTAGTTTGTCGTCCACTGCGTCAGTTCAGTCTGATATAGTTCAATCAAGGCCATTTTTTGCCCTTCCCAAACATAAGGAAATATTTGTACAAAAACAGAACGTATATCCCAGACCGAAATATGGGCATCGTGACGCCACAAGAACATACAGTTAGATACTGCAACAGCTTTTAATAAATGGGAGGAAGCTTTAAACAAGTGGAATCCAGAGCAAATAACTCGAGACAGACCCGCGAAGTAATTGTTGTCGTTATACGCGACAGCTGGGACGTTATTAAGAGGCTTCTTGCATTTTACTGCTTGTCATTGCTGTTGACTTTCGCAGAGTATACTGTCACAAACTGCTCTATCTGACAGAAAATTGTCTCGCTTCAGATCTGTCTCAGCTCACTGTTTGAAGATATCGTCACGATATCTTCAAAACCCAGAATGGCGTATGATGCTTTAGACGGTCAGTATTCGAGTGGCTCCAATAGACTGTTTCCAGTTTATCTTGTGCCCCTGATTTAAAGCTAGTCTTCGTACAAACACTTCATATGAAAATGAGTTTGATGAGCTTGTAGGGAATACACATTTCCAAATGCATAGTTTCACACGAAGACTCGTTTTGACATAGAGGCAAAAAGCAACTTGGAAATGGAATATTATCTTGGCGCTCAAGGCCAAGTAAGTTGTGAAAAGTTGAAGCTTGATAAATTGGCAAACTTGAATCAACGCAATTAATTGACCTTTTATTCTTTACGTTCAACAACAAATTTAAGCCGCGAGAATTAAAACGTCGATCTGGCTTATCGGAAAAGCATTGAAACAAAAAGAACGAAGTCACGTTATACCTTCCTGCTGTTTCGTTCTTTATACTCTGAGAAGTGAACTCTGTCCAAACTGTGCGTTATATAATACTGTGTCACCCACTGATTCGCGTCTTGTCTTCCTTGGGTACAAATTCGGATTATTTTGGCTGTTCCTCCGAAGTAGACCTGCAGCCACTGGTACCTAGTGTTGTATTTTGAGGACCAGGCCCCCATGAAATTGCCGCGGCGACGGTTATGAAGGCGGGCGAGATAAGCGCCGTGGTTCGCTGCCCATATGGACGAGGCTGTGATCATGTGATTTTTAAGACGGCCAGACTGCATTCCCATTGGTCGGTTACAGAGTGGACCTATGATCAGAAAGAAAATAGACAGAGAAAGTAATCGTTAGATTTTGGCTTCAAGAACAGATAATATAAGCGAAGAACAGAAGAAGAAAAAAAATAATATACATTTAAATAAGAACTAATCTATGTAGAGAATAAGAAGGAATAACAAAACAAGGCAACCGCAATATTCGACTGCAATATAGCGGCTTAGAGTAAAGTTTTAGCGTGTCTCTAAACAAAAACTATTGTTTGCGTCTCAGTTTATAAGCTATTTTGCTTTTTATAATATGTAACAGCATTTTCGGGTCTTTTATAAGGTTCAAATGCTCGAGCTCTGGGACCAAGGTTTCTCTGAGTTTTTCAAAGTTGACGGTTCAAAAACAAATTCATCTAGTGAGAAACTGGCTGGTGGTCTCTCGTACCAAACTCTTTATTGAAGGCTTCAAGAAAAACCTCTTCGCCATGCTAACACATTCGTATCAAGAAACTGAGTCAATTCTGAGTCATTCCTTTTATGAGATGTGCCTGCATGGAACCATGGTAGCTGTGTTCACCAGCCAACCTCGTTCCCAGGGTCTCTCGTCTTACCGTCCTCTGGGCGAGCGAGGACGGTAAGATGACAGACCCTGGGAAGAGGGTTGTTCATCAGCTTGAGCTGGAGATTTCTACAACTACTGAGATTCCGGTCGATATCTGGATGCGCGTCTCATAGAGGGAATTTGCTATTGAACTGGGTCCACTCTGAAGATATAATTTAAAATAATAAGTTGTGCGATAAATGAGGGGGCATAGAGATTAAAAACGCATCTTACCCAATCTGCAACCATACAGCTCCACTCTCATAGAAATATAGCTGTACCAAGTCCTGGGATGAATACGAATGTAGCGTGTTTTCAATGAAGGCCTGAACTTGTGAAATACAACGAGATTTCTTTCCATGTTACCTTGAAAGACCTAGAAGTTTCAAAAAGAAGAAAAAGCTTTTATGGAGGAGCACGGTGTAGAAAATGCACAGAAATCACCGTATTGTGGCTTAAGAATTTATTGGTAAATGTTTTTTTTCTTGTGGGAGTCTGTCACTCAAAGGCCTTTTCTTATCCGCCAGGTACCCAACCGACATGATTGCAGTTCTCGAGTCTCTTCGCACAATAGTAGAATTTTGCTCTCAGTCTTCGTCTATACTATTTGGCAATAGTTTCCCTGAAAAAATTACTTGTATAAGGAGGAGGATAAAAATTAAAATTAATTTGGAAAGGTGCTTCGAACATTACAGAGAATCGCCGAGAATATCTCCTCCCACCCCATAGCTGGTTCGTAGATTTCCGACAATTTCTGAAGTGGAAGCGAAGTCTCCTGAGCCTACCGAAGATAACCCGAAAAACTCCGAAGTTTTCCGAAAACAGATTTTATGAAAAAAATGTGATTAAAATCCTTAATTTCCCCCGATCCCTTTTCGACCACCTAAAGCTTCCTGGAAAATAGCCCCCTAGAATGTAAATTAGTGTTTCTCGAGATCTTTCAAGTTTTCTGAAACGTTTACCTTGACTCTCCTTCCGTGTTTGACAGGAAAGAACCTCACTCCATTGTTGCTATATGACACTGTGTAGGACTTGACCCATTGATTGGCGTCATACCGACCCTGTGTAGCGATCCTCTTTACCCTTGTCGTAATTCCCAAGTCAATCTGCAGCCACTGATGTGTGTTACGGTACTTAGCAATCCAGCCTCCTCGGGTGGAGCCATGGTTCCGCGCCTGGAGCCTGGCACTCCAGGGACCGTAATAGTGGTTGTACATGGAGGACGCAGTAAGCATTCCCTTGGTAACACGGCCGTCTTCCATTCCCAAAGGAACATCGCATGGATCTGTTCAGTGAATTATTAAATAATGTCATGAGTTATGTTAGCTAACTAATCGGTGGCAATCCTGTGTGGTATAAGTTGGGAAAGATTAAGCAAACTTTGCTGTCGGGACATCAATTGGATGTTGAGAGGCGAGTCATTGCAGTAGAGCAACTTTTTCTCACTGGAGACGGCACTGAATATTCACCAAAAGAGGTTGCTTTTAGTTTAGCTGCAAAAATGACTTTCCTGAGACCGGAATCTCGCTCGTAGTTCGTCGAGTTTCACCAGCCTGAAGGAAAATAGTTGTGTTATTTTGGACAAATTATGTTACTCAAATTTAAACCAAGAATTCTCTGAGAAGAGGTCAAAGCAACTAAAGTGTTATCTTTACTTTTTATGTAAGCTCTGGTATTTTTGAATGCAAAGGTGCATGTATGATTTAAATTGTTTTAAATTTTCTTGTTTTGGCGATATTGTGTTTTTTTAAGTAAAGAGGCTTTACAATACAATAATTTCTAACTCTCCCAAAGGGCTATTCTGAGTTTTGAACCTTAATTAGATCTAAAATTGTGAAAAAAAAAATTTCTTACCTGCTCGACATCCGTAAAACTCAACCCTCATGCAGATGTGACTTCTCCATCCCTTCGGGTGCAAGCGAACAAATCGTGCCAAAATAGGTGGATTGATGGCTTGCGTGACAACACTATTACGGTCACGGTTTCCTTGAAAGTACTGCAAAGATAGGTGAGTGTGATTAACAGCTGGCATCAGCTCCAGCAAAAGGCCAACGATCAAAACGTCAGCTTCGAAAACTTGTTACGGCGGTTAATATCCCGATATCAACTACTGGCAAGTAGCTAAGTGTCTCACTTGTCAGCCGTCACAGCGCAACTGGGGACCTTACGCAAAACACGACGGAAACGGCAACGTGAACGTCTACAAACAAAAGGTTTGAAGAACAAAACAATAGCTGTGCACGTGCGTTATAATTCTTGGTAAATTTCTTTGCCGTCGTCTGCTAAACAGCATCGTCAAATGATCAAATTCTGCTTTTTCTGGAGAACGTGAAGCACAACGGCCAATTTTTCGTATTTCTATTTGGAACTGAACGCATTCGTAGTATCTTCAGCAGGAGCAAGTTTTAACACCGACAAATGCACAGGATAATTATTGCAAATAAATGTGAAATTCCGAAGTAAAATAGAAACACAGTTTTTACTGTTTGACCTCCGCCCACTTCTCAAAGAAAGAAAAATCATGAACTGTTTTTTTTTTCAAATGTTCTTGAGAGGATTTCTCAACAATAGTAGTTTATGCGAAACTGGGGACAGGGGTGCAAATATATTGGGAATTAGAAAATAGAGAACGATATTTTCTCACTGACCTTATCTTGGCTTATGAACCTGTAGATCTGCCAGTGAATACCATCCAAGCTGGAAGAAAGCAGATAGCGCGTTACCCACTGGTCAGCGTCATGCCGTCCTTGTGTGTCCACTTTGGTGATACGCATCGGTCGAGAGAAATCAAACTTGATCCACTGGTTGTGATTGTTGTGTCTTGCACACCAGGCTCCCACGTAAGGTCCACGCCGTATTCGGCCCAGTCTTCCCAGCCAAGCTGCATGATGTTTGTTGTACTCAGACGACGCGGTAATCTTGGAATTACTGAGTCTTCTAACCAATGGATTACTACACACGAAGACTGAAACGTGGACATAAGAAAATGCATGTACTTGTTTATTTTATAGTTTGCAATAGAGGATCTTTTCTTTCTCGTTAAAATGGTCAGGTCACTCTAACTGCGCTACGAAACGATAAAATCATGTTAGTCACGCTATATTATTGTTTAGTCATGCTTCTCACACAATACAATTGGTAAGTCACACTTCTCAAGCAATTAGGCTGTCAAGTCAAGCTACTGGCAGTATGAAATTGTTAAGGTAATTCCCCTGAAATAAAACTGACAATAGATTTTCGTTCAAACTTTGCCCACTGAATATTTATCATATGAGAACTTCAATTTTGAAATAAAAAAGGGGGGTGCCCATACTCATTATGGAGCACTGGGGCATTGAAAATGACCCATTTTGGCATTATTTAACGCTTATTACAAGAACGCATTCCCAGTAATAATTGTAAATTTTTGTGACCAAGACTCATGAGAACACGCATTAAACTGGAGTCAATGCGTTGTATCGGACAAAAATAAACTTTTTAAGTTTGATTTAGACAGAAAGCTGAATTCTTGATTAAAATTTCAACCAAATTTCTTGACATGGTTACCATAAGGCAAAATAGAAAAGACCACAGTTTACTTGCTATTTTCGCTATTTATTCAATTTTCAGCAATAGAAGTCAGATCAGTCTTTCCTCAAGCAAAGTTTATGATAAGTTGATTACAATGACTGGAAAAAAAATTGGGGTGCCCATGCTCGTTGGTGAGCTATAGCCATTTTTCAATTGAAAGAGCTCAATATCAAGGCAAATCCGCCATGTTTTCAGTGTGCACGTGCACGAGAGCGCGCTAAATGGCGCCATAAATTATGCGCAGAAAGGATGCGCAGTGCAATTGTGAGGAATAACCTTAAGTCAAGCTACTGACACAGTCACGCTACTCACATAATAAATCACCTTGACACACTCACCACCAAAATACTGACTGTTCGTCTGAGTGAAAAATAACGGTCATTACAAAGTTCGGGAGAGGAAAAACTGGAACATACCATAGCAACCATAGATTTCTGCCCTCAGAGATATCCAACTATACCAGGCTTTCGGATAGATGCGGACGTACACTGCGCTAAAAGGTTTTACAAAATCGTGGTACACGATCGTATGCCTGTTGCTGTTTCCAGTGAAAACCTGTTTCAGAGCGAAAATATCGAATTATTGTTACGATATGTAAATTTCTGTACCTTTATCTGCACCTGTCAGCGGACTTCCTGCCCCTGTCAGCGGACTTTCTGCCGTACGTATAAATTATGTATTTTCAATCGTGAGTGTGTTCTTTTACCGTTAGTCGTGGGAAGACTGGGAAATAAAGCTTCGAAACAATTATAAAACAACTTTGATATTCTACACAAAATAGCGTAACTCCATCTTTCTGTATATAAACCAAACAGAACCCACAATTTCTCATTCGCTCCAACAAAGGGCTACCGCTCGAAACGAATTTACATTATCCACCCAATTGATAAAACCAAATTATCTTGCTCCACCGACTCAGCACCGCAGTTTCTTTAGAAACTTACTCCCTTTATTCTTCACAAAAGTTTGGTCAATGGCGATTTGCCAGATCACAATTGAACCTACATTGAAAGAGTTCGCCAAGATATAACTCGACTCTTAAATATATAAAGCAAATATATTTACTTGAATTCTCCGTTCCTTGGAAAATTACAAAAATATAGAATAAAACTGAAAGGAAGAAATCGACTTTGATCCTAGGCTCTCTCTCCCTTTTTCCTCTCCTTGAGAATAAGCCTGGCATCTAGGTTGGGAAGAAACTTAATTCAATTGTCATCGTCTAAATCAGCACTGAGTTCGTAGTGAAAGTCGGCGAGTTCAACTCTACTATCAAGGACAGGTCTAGTACAGTTACCAGTAGGGTGGAAGATTTAATCTCGAATTTAATTTCTTAGGCTTATTAATAACTCATCAAGTTTAAACAGGGAAATCACGACCGAGACGGTGTTAGGATAATTGATCTTAATTAGCATAGATTTTTACGATTTTATTTCTCCATTTTCTCCTTAATTTTAGTTTCGATTGAGAAGATATATCAAACACTCAATACAATGTTTGAACACTTTTCCAAACACCTCGAAGTTCGTCAAAAATACTCCGCTGCGTGTCGTATTTTCCAACCGGTGTTTGGAAATATGGTCAAACACGATCTTTCGTGTTTGATAGAGTAAACCCTATTCCCCAAACAACGCAGTCACGCTGTTTACCTTGACATTTCAAGCTTTTTGGATGTATTGATGACAGCTTTTATTTCATTTGTCGTGAAACTGGTGCTAACCTAAGGCGTCGTGCTAAAACACGTTTGTTAAGTCAAAAACCGAAACCACCCTTACAATACCGGCTACGGCTGTTGCCTTTATCAACTTCAAGTTGCTAAATAGCAGAGTGTTTCACTCGCCTGCCAAAGCAGTACAGCAGTTTCTTTAGAAACTAATAACGATGTTTACACTTACCTTGGTTCCTCTTCCTTCGGAGTAGTACCGG
>JAHPZR010015711.1:42500-47500 GCA_019787425.1 Platygyra sinensis | reverse complement strand
CTGCATTTATGATTACTGTAAGTAGCATCAGTAGTTGTATTTTATTGAAGTACTGTATTAGTAGAATAAGTTATCGTATATCTTAGAGTAAGTAGAGTAAGTTGTAGTATTGTAAGTAGTATCTGTGATCGGATCGCATTGCAAGTAGTGTATAAGTAATCGCATTGTATAGCAAGTTCCGTTGGTAATGTGAGGGACTTGACGCGTGTCAGTATTTTAACAAGGTTAAGTAGCTGCATTACTATTGTAAATTGCGTAAGTAGCCATACCATTGTTGAAAGTAGTGCTAAGTAGTGTGAATCACAATTAAAACGTTAAACACGCTCTGTTACTTCTAGTATAATTGACCAATCAAATTCCGGTTATTAGCATGAACGAACCCCAGCAAGGGCTCAAACCCAGATCACTCAATCCGGATTCCAGCGCTCCAACCAATGAACAACTGCGCCTCCAACACCCAGTTTTTCAAATGTGGACATCATTTCATAAATTAATCTAGTCACAAACCTGTACAACGTTCCACCAGTGTTTCACTTTAGCGAAGTGCATGCCATCCGAACTGTAGAGAACATAATAGGCAGTCACCCACTGGCTTGCATCGTACCTTCCCTGGGTATTAATTCCAGTAATCTTCATTGCTCGTCCAAGGTCGACTTGTAGAAACTGATGGTGGTTATTGTGCCTGGCTGCCCACGATCCGACAAAGCGGCCATGTTTTCGGCGGTGAAGTCTGGCGAGCCATGGAGCGTGGAAATGGTTATAATACGATGAGGCAGTGATAGCTCGGTTTTTGATTCGTCCATTTTGCATGCCCACGGGGCTCGTACAGAAACGTGCTGTTCGGTGAAACAAAACAACAAAGCATTTTGACTATGAAGAGCACATTGGTTTATGGGACGTTCAAGTGTGTACAGTCCTACTGGGGAGCAAGGAGAAGGGTAAGAAAAACGGTAAACAAAGGATGCTATTGTCATTGTTGTTGTTGCTGCAATTGTTGTTAATGATGTTGTCGCTGGAACATTTTGACTTGTTGTCGTTTTGCATGTTTATGGACCTAGTTATCGGCTGGGTCTACAAACACAATAAGGACCTGGCACTAGTCAAATAACGTCTATCATGTCTATATAGAAAAAATAAACATCAAAATACTCTTTAGATTAAGTTTGGATAAAGAAACTTTGTGAAATATCTAAATCTGTGTGGAAAAATTTGTAGGAAAAAATAGTTTAAAAACTGCCTTTCCGACGATTTCGTCAGAACATGACCTAAGCTAAAGCTTTTGCCTATTTCTGTTATTTTGAACTCCGCTTTTCAAGTTACCACTGTTTAGAGAGTCCTTAAATTAGTAGGGGCGAATGAATTCCCAATTCCCTAGATTTTCACTTTTTGTTTGTAATTCCTGGTCTAAGTGCTCCAATGACACTTTCCTGTGAAAAAATTGTGCCCCAATATCAGTTCCCCATTTTACTCCTTTAGATTCCTTCATCCACAATGATTCTAGAAAACAAGGATAGATCTCATTAAATCCAAGGGAATGAAAATTCCCTCACTTACCTCCCCCATAGTAACACCCGTAGATCTCCACTCGCATAGCAACATAGCTTCGGAAAGCCTTGGGATGAAAACGAATGAACTTGGCCCGGATTGGAGGAGCAAGTTCGTGCTCTACGATTGTATAGCGATCAAAGTTTGCTTGAAACACCTACATACGAATGAAGGAAAGAAAGAAATGTTTTTTAAGGGAGCAAAAGTACACATGATTTTCACTGCATACATAGTTAGCCCGTGACCTTTGAATTGGTTCAAGTCCTACATTTAGCGCACCCAAGCCTTGGCAGTGGCGGGTATCCTCCTATAACTTAGGCAATTGTGTACAGCAAGGAATTTTTCTTGTTTTCTTTTCGGATCTTCAGACCGAATGGCGAAAAACCACAAAAATAAACGAGAGAAAAGCAGTAGTCCAGACCTGTATTTTGATTCGTTCTCTTATCCTGTGGCTCCTATTGTTTCAAGCGCTGGGGGCATTGTTTTAAGGCGGGGGTCCACATGAAAGCCGTATTTTGGCAGGGTATTATGTTTTTAATGCAAATATCTCGTTTACGTTTCAAGCAATCAAGAATCTCTATGCTCATTTCACATATCTATGTTTTGGGTCGTTTTGTAAATTTTTGGGTGATTTTTAGGTATATTTGGAGATAAATAGTTATTCTCAAAGGTTTAGTAAAATTTATGGAAATAGGAAATTTGAAGATTTGGTGTTGTTTTAAAATTAGAGTTTGAAGTTAAAAATTGGTAGATACACTCCAAACAGTTGCCCAACAACCTGGGGTGCCATTGTGCGGTCGGGCAACTGTCTGGTGGTGTTCCATAACCCTTTTTTTTCCCTTTTAACCTCTCTTTAAACTTACCAAAATTTCACTTAAATTTATGTGTAGCCCGCCTTAATTCATTTATCTATTGTTTGCTGAGCCAATCACAAACTCTGTTTGGAAAGCTACAGACTTTCTCGAGAAAAGGCTTAGTTGGGGTGGATAAAGGTTCATGGGTTTTCCAATAAAAATAAAATTCCTAAGAAATATTATTTCCCACACTAGTAGAAAAGTAGACTGCGAGTTGTCCTTCTCTTGCATTGACCATCCATCATGACGTGAAGAAAAAAGAAAGAGAAAAATTTCCGCGCGAAATTTGAAAACAAGAAGCCAGCGTAAGCGAAAAAAAAACCACTTCTGGCCCCACATTTGTCGCGGGCCGTTTTTTCGCGCGCTTTTTTTATCACGTCAGGTTTGAAAGAATAAGCGAAAGCCGTGACTACTCGTAGTCTAGTAGAAAAACAGAATCATAACAAACCTTATTCCTTCCATACGGTCTAAAATGTTTTCCATCTAAACTGTATTTAATAGTGTAACTTGTCACCCACTGGTGGGCATCGTGTCGACCCTGTGTAGCCACGCCTGTAATTTTTGCCGGCCGGCACAATTCCACCTGCAGCCATTGATTTGCGTTTCTGCTTCTGGCTACCCAGGCTCCTGCTCGGCCGTGCCCGTTCGGCTGGTTGATTCGCGCGCGGTCTGGGCCGTGGGCGTAATTCCAGGATGAAGAAGCACTTAGTGCGCTACTCGGGATACGGTAATCTTCCAAGCCGAGAGGCATCTTACAATGATCTTAAAGGGAAAAAGATACAGGTTTTTTTAAATGTTTCGTTAGTTCCTTGCCTTGATCAGGGTTGTGTAGATAATAGAGACATTGGTAACTAGAAATCTTAGCTCTGCTGAAACTTAGATACAATTACAATAGACTATGTTACAGTTGTCTTCTCAGTGACCTGGCCTTTAAATGACAGCGAGGCTGGAGGTGGTTTCGTTTTGATACAGACGTCACTGTTTTTGTCGTGTAAATAAAAAATTGTTCTTATGCTAACTAGTTTTCATTTTAATGTGAAAAGCAGTGAAGTTCATATCAAAGCAGGATTATCTCCAGCCTCGTTTGTACTCATAGGCAAGGTCACTGAAAGCACAACCATAAAATGATCTATGATGAGAACACCTTCTACAAACCTGCAAAGCATCCATAGAACTCTGCTCGCATGGAGATGTGTCCATACCAGTGCCAAGGCATGATACGGATGTACCTTGTTTTGATATTTGGCACCAGCGGGTATGATTTCACCGTGTTCTGATCTCGGTTTCCTGGGAAATACTGTTGAAAACAAACAACAGTAATGAGACTAAACATGCATATTCCAAAGAAAACAGCCACTTTCTTCCTATTTCCAATGTGCTGTACGATTTTTTTCAGCCTCAACGCAAAAAAGTATATCATGTTTTTTTCAGTATTTTCCAAAAGTAATGCAAATGAAATTCAACAAAATTCGCAAATTTCGGGAATTTTTCGACGAAAATGAACAAAATTCATTTCGAACGGAAATTCGAAAAAGGCTCTTCAGAAATTCGGAAACTTAATATTCTACTAATCCGAAAGATTCGCTTGACGGCAGATCCTATACATTCGTTTCCAAGTCTTCGAAAATAAGTTTGAAATCTCATGATGTACATGTTTTGAGTGTTTGTAATATGCCTAATATAGATTGTAAGGGAAAGAACGGCGAAATAAGGTTCGTTGTAGACTTACGGAAGAACGAATAACAAGATAATTGAGACAAAATTGGCTAATTTCTATTGCTTTTTTCATAACAATGTCTGTAAAAAAAAAGAATTTTGTTTTATACGAACCTTTCTCGTGTGTTTTTGCTTGTAGTCGACAAAGTGAATTCCGTCCAGGCCGAACCTCAAATAGTAATGTGTGACCCATTGTCTATAGTCTTGTCTTCCCTGTGTCGCTACTCTTACGATAATAACCGACTTACCAAAGTCAACCTGTGGAGAAAAACATAAATTAACTTCAATACGCGCGCGCATAGATTGTTCTAGTCTTTGCTTACTAGAGCGGTTTTAAACTGAGGGTTGTAAAACCAAAACCAAACCAATTACTGACTACTCAGACAATTTCGAACCGTAGTAAAACCAAAACCAAAGTAATTGCCTGATTTCTTTGGACCCTCAATCGAAAGCCACTCCGATCTATTCAGTTAAAAATTTGATTATGAGTACGAAATTTCTATCCGTTGAGGGATAGAAAGCGAGGACGCATGCAGCCAGAGTCAGTTATTACGCATAGAAATCGAGGGCAAATAATCAATTGTTTTTGAATAAATCCAGTTGTTCCAAACTTTATCTTAATACACTTGATGAACACTTCAAAAGTGCAAGCGACGCAAGTTTTTGAACAACGAAGCATTGCTAGGCTACTCACTACCTACAGAAGAATAGATGGTAGCGTAACCAATGAAGAGAACGGCATTCGTGATAGAACGCTAGCAGATTTATACTACTAACCATAAGGGCTGTAATTATTATAAAAATGTCTCTAAGAATGAATAATACAAACAAGGTCTTAACAGAGCTAGCTTACGCTTTCATCCACTTTAGGATAAATAGTTTCCC
>JAHPZR010015711.1:15000-35000 GCA_019787425.1 Platygyra sinensis | reverse complement strand
GCCCTGAAGTATACTAGATCGAAATTCGAGGCCAGTGTGGTTCATTTGCGACTAAATAGCTAAATCAGCATAGTACCTTCCGGTCGTCAGAATTACCCAAGGATAACAACAAGGTAACAGGCCTGCGCGACTCCCATTCACGTGTAGTAGCCGCTTAGGAAGTTTTGCCCCTTTTGTATGGTACGATCGGAGGATCTTTGAATATTTCGCTAAGCACTAATCCTGTGTTTTCAGGGAGACATTTCGTCAGAGTAAAGCCGTTAGAGGTCATATTTCTGTGTGGCTTTCGCTGTTATCCGCTTGTAATTTGCAGAGTTTGACACCTCTGTTTTTTTGCCAGTTTTTTTCTCTTGATATTGCAAGATATGTTTTAGGTTCTCTCAAATGTTAGGTCTGGAGGAATAAAGTTTGAAATATTCCTTTGGCATCTCGTTTATTTGGATGGCTTATTTTCACTGAGGGATCCAAATGTAAATGTTTTGCGGCGTTTTCATTGAGGACAAAAGGCTTGACTCTAATTTGCATATATGGCGACTGTAACGCGATGCTTTTGTTTACATTTCACTTCTGTTGTGCTTTCGAGATACGTTTGCTCGTACACTCTTTTCTTTTCTAAGGATGTTATTTTTCCTGCCCAGACTGAATATTCTTATTTTTCTGCCGATTTTAGGCTGAAAATATTGTTGTATTATTCTTACATTATAGCTTATGGCATTTTCGTTTTATTTAGAATTTATTAGGCTATCAAGTACAAGTGTTTGGTTTCTGGATCTGGATCGCGGTCAGCACATTGTGTATGTGCTCTGGACACCACTTTTCGTAGCGAGGCCAAGATGTCACGTCAAAATATATTCTTATATAAAAAAGAGTTCATATCAAGACAATTGTTTTTTTTTTTAGTATCTGACTAAAACAATAACGTTCAATATTATTGTTTCAATGAGCAGAAATAAAAGAAAGCGGGGGCAGCTTTAGTGATAACTATTACTAGTTGTTAAATAGAGGTCAGTGACTAAACGATGCCTGTTGATCTTAAATGGGTTTTGGCTGTTCCGCCAAAATTATTCAAAATAGTTGCTACGAAAAAGATTCAGGTAGAATATAATTTTTCTCTTTTCGCCTGAGCAGAACAAGTGGGATGGAGTTTATCGTACCTTATCGTTATTTTTACATCTGTACACAGCCCAGTGGACATTGTCTTGACTTGAATGCAATAGGAACCTGGTGACCCACTGATGCGCATTAGACCTCCCCTGTATGGCCATTCCTATCACTTTGGTTGGGCGACGGAAGTCAAACTTTAGCCACTGGTTGTGGTTATTGTAACGTGCGCACCAGGCCTGGGCGTGATGCAATCTCGCGCGCCAAGTATAAAGGCCTGGCCACGAAGAGGAGGCAGTAATTTGTCCATTCTTCAATCGGCCATTTTGAAGGCCAAGGGCACCATTGCAGAGACCAGCTATGAAGTAAAACGTAGTTGTAGTAAAATTCTGTTTTTTAGAGAAAACTGTTATCCTAGTTTTTAGGTAACGTTCACAAGTTTTCTACAATCGTTGTTCATGTACTCCTGGTATCTAGTAGCTACTAACTAAAGAAAAGCTCAAAACAGGTTGAATATTTGAATATTTAACCAGGATAACACTTCAGTACAAAGTATTGTTATCAACGGGGTCCTGCTGACTAAGAATTAAAAACTAGTAATAAAATAAATACATATTAAAGCGAAAAAAATGCACTAAGTTAAAAAACCATTAAAAACTACAATAAAAACTACAATAAATATTACAATAAAAATTACAAGTAATAATCGTCCAAGACATTCCTAAATAAAACTCTAGAATGAATGTTTCTTAAACTTAGCGGCAATGATTTAAAAATCGAGGCACCTAAAAAATAAAAACTACGGCGCGCAAAATCCAGTTTGACCTTTGGTAGTCTTGCTGTTTTCCCACTGTTTCTAGTGTTTAGAGCGTTGTGGTTAACAGTGGGCAACAGATAAACCTCCTGGCCCCAGTTGTTCAAAGGCTGGATAACGCTAATTACAACCACCGGATAAATCACTATCCAGTGGATAAGTATGAAAAAAACAAACCACGCTATCCACTGGATAGTGATTTATCCGGTGGATAACGTTATCCAGCCTTTGAACAACTGGGACCAGAAATTTTAGGCCCCGTCCATACGTATCCAGATATTTTTGTATCCGCAACTTTCTCCTTCCGGATATGGCTTCCGTCCACACGTGGCACCCGGCGATTTAGACAGCGAATCCAGATATTTTTGAATCAGCTCTCCAGAGTGGTAAAAAAACAGAAATCCGTCATAGATCCTAGAACGTGTGAACGGCGAAACCGGATATTCTGTAATCCCATGACGTAGCAAAATCGTGTCCAGTATCTTACCGAGCAATAAACCAATTTGGCGGCACAACGTGTAGGCCTAGTTTCTGTAGAGTGAATCTATAGACACCATCAGATGCGCGTAGACAGGTGAATTCGATTGAACTACGCTACGTGTGGACGGGGAAATTATTGAATCCGGAAAGAAAAAGTTGCGGATTTCAAAATATCCGGATATGTGTGGACGACGCCTAATAGAGTTTAGTAAATTCTCAGCTCCGACTATTGCATTTCTAGCTTTTTGATTGGCTAAAAAACTCCGACTATGAGCCAATAGTCGGAGTTTTACGTCATATGGAAAATAGTGCGCCAAGTTTAAAATTTTTTCGCTTTGTATAATTGTGGAAATAAAAATCGGCGGCAAAACCCGGTTTGAGAATTTAATAAAACAATTATTCCCAGTCCTATACCGGGAATACCAATATGGCGGACACTCTTCATGATCAGAGCAAACCCTACAGCAGTATCGATTTCATTTTGAAATAAAACGCTTAAGGTGATTCCCGAGTTTTGCATTGCGCATTCCTACTGCGCACGATTTTTGCGTCATGAGCGCGCGCGCGTACAAAACATAAGAGATTTCCCTCAAACTGGGCTCGATAACGAGATAAAAGCTCCTTTTCTCTTAAACGAGCACGGTGACCCCCACTTTTTATTTTATAAATTCAATGAGAACAATATCCGCAATAAGTGAGAAAAAATTTGACAGAAATCTATGGCTACTTTTTTGGCAAAGGAAATAAATACTACAGATAGAGACGTAACGGGCCCAGCAGAGCAAGTCCAAATTATGTTTCCTTTAAAGGATAAAAATATGAATTAATGATACAGGGTATTTGAAGCCATTTTTTCTGGGACGTAGATGAATAAGCAATCAAAGAAAGTCGAACTCTGTGCGATATATAACACGCCATATAGAAAAATAATCGAGCTTATTTGTTGCGCACTGACATAACCAAAAGTCACCTAAATAACCAAATTAGTCAGCATCGTGGCATGAAAACAAGCACGGTGACCCCCTCTTTTCATTACGTTTTTAACATCTCCTTGTACTGTAATGACACCATACCAAGTTTCATCGGAAATCTATGGCGGGTTCTTTTACCCGGGAATCACCTTAACAAACAACAAGCTGCGTAATTATAAGGCGTTTGTAATGTGATCTACAGATCTTTTGTTCCAGTTGGAGCTGAAAGTAGTGAGATTGAAGCCTGACTAAAGCTTACTTGAAGCTCTGCTAACAACCGCTAGCTGTAGCTGAAGGCTTAATTGTACCCTTATTGACATCAAGTCCCGGGGGGAGGGGGGACTCCCACGAAAGATGAACGGGGTGGTCGTCGAAAACCTTACCAAGATTCTGTTTTTGTGGGCGTGGCTTGACTTTTTCCCCCTCAAGAAGTATCTATAGGTCACTTTCGATATATTAAAATTCAGCTCGATAATAAGGCTAAGGGGACACAAAAAAAGAAATAAATAAACATGGTCATTCAGTTCCCTTTGTTTGTGTCCTCTAGGCCTCAATGCCAAGCTGAAATATAAAAGTCAAATTATAAATGAAGGTGGAATATACAGTTACTCGAGTTTCACGCTTAAAGCGATCATCAGACTGTATAATCTCAAGGGTCCTCAAGTCATATTTTTTCGGTTCAATACTTCAAACTACCACTATATAGCTCTCACTGTGGACCTTTTGAGGCTGATCACTATAAGAGCTACCAAAACCACTTTTTTAACCCAGCCCCGCTTTTTTTATGAGTCTCTTTCCTCCAGGTATCAGGTGTGGCCATTGCCATGCTATGGTCTTTAAACAAGTCTATGACCAACAGGTCTTTGTAAAATCGGTGTTAAGTCCGTCTGTAATGTCAAGGAAACAGACAATGTACAGATTGAATGAAATCTACGGAACTGTAAGTGACGCTTTAACTTTGATTACCCAATCAGAGCTTCAGTTATATCGTTGTTATTTTATTACTCTTTAATGGAATACGACGTACCTGATGGGCATCCATAAACTTCAACTCTCATTGAAATCCAGCTGTACCATCCACGAGGATAAAAGCGAACGTGATTCGCTATAAACGGTCTGTTGATGCGATGAAAAACAATTCCAAAACGATTCATATTCCCTCTGAACATCTGAAAAGGAAACGAAAAAATATATCCACACTAAATTCATGATTATGTACACATTTTTAAAAAAATAATAATAATAATAACAAGTTTATGTACGTAGTTGTTAATGGAATGAATGAATCGTCAGGATCGAGTCTGGAAAGTCGACGCCGAAATGAGCAAAATCTTCAAAACATTCTTCGGCAACCGTAAAAGTCGTTTTAAGGGAGTTGCTCCAAATAGACCGATAGGCCAATTTAATATAGCGCCGAAGCTTAGGGAGGTAAAACCAGAGTTATCGCATTGACGTTAACGAATGAATACTATTTTTTTCCTCGATCAAGATTCTCCCATACAGACCACCTGCTCGGTTGATAAGAACTTAAAGATATGCAAGAATTTCTTCATTACCACTGTTCCTCGTCCTTCGTTATACGGATAAAATCGCATACCATCCTTGCTATAACTGAGCGTGTACCGCGTCACCCATTGGTTTGCATCCTGTCGTCCCTGTGTCGCCACGCCTTTACAGGTTGAACTGCTTCCAAAAGACACCTGAAGCCACTCGCCGTGCCTGCGGTGGCGCACGCTCCATGACCAGCGGTGATTCAACCGGCCGTGCCAGGGAGCCAGGTAATGATTGTAGTAACTTGAAGCCGAGAAGGAACCTGGGACCAAGCGGCCGTCTTCGGCACCAAGAGGCATGGTACATCGGTCTATAGAGAAGAAACGTAATGTTTTTAACGTTTTGCTCATCACATAAGGTTGTAATCAGTCAAATAACACGTTACGGGACGAAGTCAAAAGGGGGTATATATCCGACAAAAATTCTTCTTAAGGCTCAAAACTCGCAAAACCTAGTTTTTACCGTAGATAAATTGTTAAATGAATTTACATAGCTGCATATTTTAAACGGAAAAACAAGGTCGATTTTTAACTCCAACAGAATTACTTTTAGAACTACCTATTTAGCTATGTATTATCCGACCTATAAAGTTTAACAATTTTGTTATTTCCTGGGCACCCGATTAATTTAGTTTTCATTTAGTTATTTTCGGTACTCTGCTTCTAATTTACTTTTTAAGAATATATCTTGCAAATTAATCTCGATATTATACGGTACAAATAAATTGCTTTCGTTGATGTTGTTGTTGTTGTTTTTGCCTCTGTTGTCAATAAAATTAGTATGGTAAGGAGCTTCGTCACGGTTTGCACATGTCAAAAAGTTTAGTCTAATTTTTTTCGATCAGGTCATCATTTGTAATCCGTGTTAATCTTCTCCATCCTTAACCATTCTTGTTCCTTTATGGTTTATTATTGTCTCTTTGGTGTTTTTCTATCTTGGTAAACTACTATTTTCAGGTTTCCTTCAATTCAAGGTAATTTTGTACGCGCCAAATTCACTCAAAATATCGTGACTGGGTTTCTTTAAGAACAACTTACCGACAAAGCATCCGTAGAATTCCGCCCTCATGGACATATGTCCGTGCCAGCCCCATGGTATAATTCTAATATAACGGGTTCTTATTGGTGTACTGAGTGCATTGGTTACCACGGTATTCCTGTCTCTGTTTGCTCGAAAGTACTAAACACAAGAAAGAATAACAATATCACAGTATCTGGTTAGTCACAGCTACGGTATAACCTAAAACGATTTAGAGACATAGGTACACGCCAGTGTACATGTGGCTACTGTATACGTAAAAAAAGGTACAACGCCGAAGTTGAGTTGAATAGGTACACGAAAAATAGGCACACACACCAGTGTACCTGTGGCTACTATTATAATTGCGAAAAAGTATAACACGGATGTTGAGTTGGAAGATTTGCGACATTACATTACTAGTTATTTAGCACCTTTTATCGACGAAATCAGAATACTTTTGACACTTGAGAACAGCTTCAGGTTTCCACAATTAAACGAATATTACTCAAAGAGAATAGAACACTCTCAATAAGAAACCCTGGGAAATAGTTGCGTCATTCTACGTAGGTATCCTATTAAACATCGGCAAAAAAGAAACCTGCCTGTTTTTTGAGGAATTATCTGTGATTATTTACAAATTTTCATACCTTGATTCCGTCTCGCAACTTGTAAAGAGCCCAGTTCAACCCGTCCTGACTGTAAGCAAGGCGGTATTGTGTCACCCACTGATTTGCATTCTGTCTGCCTTGAGTAGCTACATGCGAGACCTTGGTCGGTTTTCGAAAGTCAACTTGAAAAAACTGAAAGTGATTGTTGTAACGTGAGCTCCATGCGCCTTGGTACCTTCCACGGGCAGTGAAATGCAGGCGTCCAAGATGGGGAGCATGATTTGCGTCCCAGCTGGAAGACGCTGTGATGGCATAATTAGGGATCCGACGATTTTGCATACCAAGAGGGAGCTTACAAATCTCTGAAGAGAAAATGAAATGAAATGCTGTCAGTAGGATCAAAACTAACTAATAAATCATTCATTATTCATTTAGTTAAGTTTCGTTTAGTTTCTTCTTTATTTTGCTATTGCATTTTTCCCTGAATGATTCCGTATCTATACAACAATGAAGAACTCAAAAGCCTGGCTTTTAGTGGCGACGTAAGCATAAGAGGTAGTAATTTAGGTCAAGTTAAAATGATCGCCAACTTTGCAAATTCTTGTGCTGATGCTTTGTACTGTTCCCACAATGCACAACACAAGCACTAGGAGGGTCTGAATGGGGGTGTTGTAAACTACAACTGACAAAAACGCATCATTTCTCATTGCTAGTTAAAAATTGTGACCAATTTTCAGCTGTCAGAGAATCTGAACCAGACCCTTGAGTAGACATAGGAATAACTGATATATATTCGAGCTGAAATAAAGGCTCTTGTGATTTTGTCACCAGTGAAAATAGGGATAGTCAAAAGTATATCACCTAGCGCTAAACGCAATATAGGAGATATTTTTAGTGGACGAGTTTGATAAAAGCCATGACAGTGGCTCTATTCCTTTAGCTAGTCCTGTTAGTCTCCTGGCTGCAAGAAATCCAGCTCAGGAAAATTTAAAAGCGCCTTAGATTTTCCGCCATGAAGTTTTTCCTAATATTATTTAAAATCACCCAATAGTGGACTAGCGCAAATCCTACATTTTAATTGGCCAGCTACTAGAGGGCTATTAGTAATAGTCCTCGAGTAGTGAAATTGGCCTGCTTTTCTCTTGTTTTATTCCCAAATAAATATTTCTTTAACTTGCATTTGCTAACATTATTGTTGCCTTTACTTTGCCTTCAAGGGCCACTGGTCAATAGCCCATTAAGCTTCGCCTCATGAATAAACATTTTAGAAGGAAAGCTAGCGAAATTAATAACGAACAACGTTTCGCCGTCCTCATGACAGCATTGTCAAGTTCAAAATGTGAAGTGCGATCTTTTTTGTGTATAAGATTATATAAACATAACTTGAAAAATGCGGTGAAGTATTTATGAATGTAATTAAAATCAGGAGCGCATTGTTCCAGGTGAAAAGTCTTAGGTATGTTCAGGATTGAACGATAATGAGATTCAAATTACTTATGATAAGCATCACATAGTGTCCTCATAGGCAAAAAGTCACCAAAACACACAGAATTCTGTCAAATATGAAGTAATATGAAAATGTCAAATAACCCTGTCAATATGAAATATTATTCAAACAATACTTGCGTTCAATCTCGGACATAAGTGAAAAGTTTTGCACGAATAGAGTCCAGTGTTAAAAACAGTCGTATTTTTGAACTGCACTCTTGCGAAATGCAGAAATTTTAAATAAATACTTTTAAGAGGCGAAAAATTTACTTTTTTCCACATGCCGACTATTTTTGAGTTTTAGAACCTCTACATATTCAAGGGCTATCTAGAAGTATTTAGAATTGTGCAGGGCCCGGTTGTTCAAAGGCTGGATAACGCTATCCACCGGATAAATTGCTATCCAGTGGATAAGTATTGACAAAACAAACCACGCTATCCACTGGATAGTGATTTATCCGGTGGATAGCGTTATCCAGCCTTTGAACAACTGGGGCCAGAAGTTTTCAGTACTGTAATAGTGTAAAAAGGTTTTTGTAGATTGCTTCAGCTTTTTGCGGTAGCGTCAGATTAAAAACTTTTGCTTGATGACTTTTGCTAGCTTGTTGGGATTGGTTTCTTGTAGACTGCGTTTGCTTTCTTTTTAGCATGGTTTTCATCATAGGGTTAAGTTCTTAAATTAAAAAAAAAAGCATCTCACAAATGAGGCAGTCCAGCTTGTTTTGACATTTCTTCAAGATGGTATGCTTTTGGTATTTCATTATTTTTCCTAGGGCGCTCGCCGGCTCATCCTCGGTATAAGAACCTTAACATTCACCAGTGACGTAAAACAAAGAATACAAAGAAGTCAACATAATAGACCCTTACCCTAACAATAGCTACAAAACATAGAAAAACTTCACATGTTCTTACACCCAGGTAAACCCCGCTCGCCAGTTAAGTTAACTATCGCGCAAAAATAAGAACTAAAACATCCATTGCAGACAGGTAAACTTACTTTCGCATCGGATATTTCCTCTCAGGTCATCAAAGTTGATATGTCCCCATCCACCCGAGCCATAATCCACAAGCCGTACAAACCCGGTCCTACCAATATATGCCCGTACATTCCATCTTCTGCGCGTCATGGTTTCACTACAACGTCCTGACAACCGGGAAAAAGCATTGTTTAGATCATGAAAATTCAAGTTGACCATTTCAGAGTTGTCTTTTGCCTCGACGTCAAAACGAGTCTTCGGGCGAAACCATGCACATAGCAATTTGTTCCCTTTACAGGTTCATTTTTATGCAAATCAAACTCCTTTTCATTTGAAAGGATATGCAGGAGGAGTGGTAAATGCAAGTTTTATATACAAGTTTTTCAAAGATATGCAGTTGTTTTGGTACATTTTGCCTCCACTACTTATCCGGACACAAATCGTGATTAAATTGAGCGCGTTGGACAGGCAAGCCACCTTGCCGTTTATTCAGAGACAATAAATATTACAAAGATCCAAAAACTAAACGCACCAAAGCCGGACGAAAACCCCAAAAAACCAGCAGGAGGAAAAAATAAGGGGTGCCACCCTTGGGGTTTTAGGGTATACTAATTAAACGTAGTATACATAAATATAGTAGATTACAGTGATGTAATAAATGACAGAGCTAAAGGAATAACGTTCATGCGTAACCTGACCAAGAAAATGGAAACAACTTAACAAGTGGACACGGTGAAGGCTGACCGTAGAATGTCTCACCCTCCTAACCGTAACAAAGCCGTACCCACTTAGCACTGGGCGCCTCGAACTCGCCCCCAAGCCGTCAAAATAGTAATTTATGTTAATTTAGGATTATCACAAATTACATTTCCTTTCACACGATCACGGAACAGAACTTAATAGTGCATCTTATATGTTGGGCAACCTGTTTTAGATGGTCTCAGTTGTCTTCATGAAGGCATAACCGGTCCGTCTTAGTTAGTCTTGTAATGTCAGTCTCGAAGCGACAAGTATAAGACATAAAAAGTCTATTGGGATTATCGTCTGCTGCTCCATTTTGACTGCTTACCATGCGTTCTCTGGAAGGCGGTAAAACCTTCTCGATTACTGAACAACAACAACGTAAGAGAATACACAGTCTACTTTACCTTTGGAACGAAGCACTACGCCTCGGCCATCAATAACAAGTTCCGCCCGGGTGTAGTGAATGTTACATCCCCTCCAATCAGAAAGTCAATGTGATTCCCTACGATTCGGAACCGCGTGGATGAGAGGGTTCCGGTTGGGCGATCTCCCTGAGTTGCCCCAGCGCGGCTACGCGGATTCGGGCGCTTTTCAAATGTGCCAATCCACCATTTCCCTTGCATCCTTGCTGGCTGACCTCTCCGTCGAGCAGTCGGATTGTCGCCATAGGTTGGTTGAAAGTTGAATGCAGTGCCTGACTTCGTCCATCCGTAAAGATTTCCTCGTTCGAAGTCGAAGTTTACACAGCCGGGTGGAGAACCTGTATATATGGTAAAAAGTGACAATGCAAACTGTTTTCTCGATGGTCCTTGCTCAGGGTTCCACAGAAAGTGTAACTGAGGGTAAACTGTTCTCTCAATAATCTTTCCTCAGGGAACTACAGAATGGATAATTGACGCTAAAATGTTCTCTCGATATTCTTTCCTCAGCATACTACAGAAAAGGTAATTGAGTCTCAACTGTTCTCTCTAGTGGCGGATCCAGATCGTAAGCTAAGGGTTGGGAGGGCGGTTTTGATTTACTTGCCCTGCTGGCTTTTCTCCCTTCTGTCATTTCTTCTTTTTTAACCAAAATAAGGGGGGCCGGGTCCCCGAGCCCCTTACCTAGATCCGCCATTGTTTTCTATACTCTTTCCCCAAGGTAATACAGAAATGCGGATAGTCCTGAGGCTAAACGGTTCTCTCGATATACTTTCCTCAGGGTTCCACAGAAAGGGTAATCAAGGTCAAAAGTAACGAGAAAGGGCAGAAAATGTTGTAGTTTAATTTCGCTTTTTTGTAATCAATCATTTGTACAGTGGAATCTCGGTTTTTCGAACCTCTTTGGGAAGCAAAAATTGGTTGGAAAAAACTGATAGTTCGAGAAAATCGGGGGCTAAATTACAGTGTTTGACTGAAGAGAGGGAAACCGACGCGGGAGTTCCGAGAAAATGAGAATTCGAGAAATCGGGATTGCACTGTATTTCAAAATGGTTGTTTTTTATGATTTTGTGTAATGTTTTCTATTTCGTTTGCAAGACAGATTGAAAAAGTTGTTTTTAGGAGGTTAATAGCTTTTAACATTACAAAAAGCAGTACATACTATCTGCTGCGTTCCAGTGCCTAAAAAGAAAAGAAAATAATTACATCAAAGAAACATTTACCAACTTCCAAGATTTATAGTAAATATTTATAGCAAGTTACAATAAGACAACAACGTCAATACGTTATTTAAACACCAGTAATAACACAGTTAGGTTTAAGTTAAACCAGCTTATAAAATATTATGGAAATAAAGGCTTGCATGTCAATCAAACTTCTGTTGTTTGTGTTTGTAAAGAAAAAAGGGGGAGAAGGGTACAGCTTTTCATAAAGTTAAATTATATGTTTCTGTGCTAAAACAACGACAAATTCAAACAAAAGTCAAAGGAATCGATGTGCGGATGCAAAAAACAACTCTAAAAATAAACACAGCTGAGTTTAATTTCTTTAAGACATAAAAATTCAAAACAAAGGGAAGGTAAGTATATTGAGAAAAGTGAGACGAGTGACCAATACCTTTTTATGACAGTTTCGGACCAAACTTAGACAGCACGATTTTTATTTTCATTTTTCTTTTATTTCATGCTTTCTTATTTTACAATCGTCACAAATCGTTAAAAAAAGAAGGGCTTCGTACTTTTTTTTTACATTTCACAAAAAATGATTAAATATGAACCTTGTTGGTACTTGTGATTTGCTTAAAGGGCTTCAACGTTATCATTAGTTTCATTTACATTCTTGACATAATCTGATTTCTATGCATAACTTCTGTGTAAGACCATAGCTATGTGTAAGTGAGATACTAAAATCATATAAGCCTACCTGAAAGGGATATATGATATCACGGCAAAAATGACGGGAATTCCGGGTATTTAGAAGCAGGGCAAATTAATGGCAAATGGATATTTAATATAGGTATACCAAGAGACTGAGTAGGAAAATTGTATTTTGTTAAAGATTAAAACATAAACAGAACAACGGGATATTATAAGCCAAAAATCGACTCAGACATCGGTTCTTAAAATTTTAAAGGGTACTTAAATCGAGAACACGATAAACAATTTATTATTTTAGAAAAGAATGAGATTAATAAAACGCAGCAGGTAAACTTCTTTTCAAATACATGCAGGGTGGAAAAACAAGAGAACAATATATTCGGCAGGTATACGCAAGAGCCACTTGCTAAAAATCACCTGCTGATGATATAAAACAGTTATTTCAAAAAAGAGGAAAAAATATTATACGAACTTATCGTCACGTCGTTAATTACTTCAAGTGGTGTCATTAAGGTTACCAGTATATGAAAACATGAGTTTGACAATCCGCGTATGCAAGAACCTTTTATGTGTGTAGTAATAGCTGCTGGTGTTTTCTCTTAGAAGCCTGTTAACTCCTCTTATAGAGTATAAATATTTTTGCTACACAACCAATGGCCACGATAGAAATTTTAGGATGCAAGAACAAGTCATAAACGTAAACGGCCTCGTGAACAAGTCAACAGTAGTACACGAAAGCTTTTAAAACTTGTGTTGGTTTTTTTTTTCAAAGATATAAATCTTAAACTTTTATGAATCATTACGTTATAAACATGCATGGCAGGCATTCTATGATCGAATATAGATAAAAGTTATTTTTAATAATTGCCTTAAAATGACTATATTTAAGGTTTGAAAACATCTATGTTCAAGATAAAACGTCTATCAAAACCTTCGTCAGGAATTTTCATTTTAAACAAACATTGATTTTATTTATAAACAGAGTTTAAGTTAAACATAGAAATTTTCTCCAAGACTTGACCATTTTTGTTTGGTCCCTTTTAGAAACCAAAATGACCTATTATATGACATGCTGCAGATATTAAACAGGTTTTTTTTTTACTATGCACGTAATTTTTAAGGATTGAAAAAGAAAGAAAGACATTTGTAATCTCGAGGGGGGTCCCAAAAAAGTTCTTCCCTCTAAAGCCAGTTATTATTACGGAGTAATAATCATATTTTAACAGTGATACACATAATCATATAACATAAACTCAACAGATAGTGATTCCTTTAAAATGCTCTTTATATGTCACCCTCAAAATTGTTTTTGAAGGCAACCATTTTAAGAAATTTATGAATGCGAGAAAGCTAGACTATTGATTCATTTATGAATCATTAAAACAGTTTTCTTGCGTAGCTCGTTCATCTGTTTAATCGAATGTGTGAGAAATCTACCTTCCTGGAAAAAATCGGCTCTTTGGCAAGCTAATGTTCATAATTCTGTTGTTCAAATTCAGTTACTTTTGTAGTCAGATAAATATAACAGTTTCTAAACATTCTACTTTACACCATCATTGTATCAGTATTGTTCATGAGATTCAGTTATGAAACTTCGACTGTAAGATACACTATAAAAATAATTTCCTTTGGAGATTCAATGAGTCAGTCAATACATCTGGTAGACTTAAATTTTAAGTCTCTAAATCGAAGTTTCAAAAGAATAACTAGCGAGCAAAGAAACATGACTAAATACGACACTATCAGTGAGATCGTTATTACTGTTAAATATCACACTCATAAGCTGATATAGACTGAGAAACTAGTTAATAAGTGTATTATATACTCACAGTATAAACAGCAGTACACTTGCCAGAAGTCCTCGTAAAAGCATTTTCAACAGAAGACGGTGAAAACCGTCTCTGGTCGCAGCTCTTAGAGGCTAGGTCGCGTGGACAAAGCCTTTTGAAAAAAGTTCTAACCCGGCTTAACTTAGCTTATTCAAGTTTAAATAATTCATCTCGTTGATTTTGAAAACATCAAGGAGAGAGCTTGCAGATTTGTTGGCAATTTTAAACAAGTTAGGTATCACAACAAGAGCTAATTGTTTCAGCAGTGTTAAACAAAAACAACGCAAATGGATCACAGCTCCCTTAATTATGTAATTGGTCCAATGTTGTGTAATATGTTTTTTCTTCTCATCCTCGGTGATCTACCTAGAGATATTGCTGCATTGAAGTTATGCTGGGAAGTACACATTCTATTAAGTGAAAGAATTTAGATAGCAGAGTTTGATTATCAATCAGTTACAACTTTACAAAAGGGCAAGCAGGTAAAAACAAACAAGGAAAATCTGACAGATTTGTTTTGTTTTTTTTTCGTTGCAAAACTGGTGATTCTTTTTGACCAAAAAGAAGGAGAGAACCATGAAAACAAGAAGCACTCATATCGATTCATTTTACGTACTTCTGTGTACCATTATGTCTAGGACTGCGCGCCTCTCAAGTTTATTACGTTCTATCCACCTCGTTTATAGAATGTTATAGTTCAACGGGATTTTAGGCCAGCAGGAAATACCAAGCATTATTAAACATTTAACATAAAAATCAAGGACTGCCCGATCACTAAAACGTAGCGGTGTCTTAAGGTAGGAAATGAGAGCAAGTAAAGAATAACGCTTGAAATGTCTTTCGTTTATTTTAAAAGTGTCAAGTTGCCAAGACCTGAGCCAGAATTATTTAGTATTTCACTTTTTGTAAATTGTTGCGGATTCCTTCGCATTTTTTTAAAAACCCTCATTAACCAATACCATTTAAAATCAAAGCATATCTTACGTAACACCCACATGAATTTCACATTTTGCCATAATTTTGATTCACTCGTTTATATGTTGTAAGCTAGCAACTGAAGTAATGCTAAAGCAGCAGCTTGATTTATATCAATTCTGCCACAAGTTTCATTAGATAATTTTAGACGAAAACCGTGTTAAAAAGTGCCAAGGAAAACTGGACTGTTTCATTCATTAAATGCTTTTTATTCGTGAAAGAAAACCAAAACTAAAAACACAGGAGGAATCAATTCGTGCGGAAGTATTTATTTTAGTTTATCAGGCTTCTTCTTTCCAATTACTTAAATTGGAAAGTTTACTGCGATGATCATTCTTCACTTTCATCTACAACTGCAGTTCAAATATGAATTATTTCATATACTTCACATCATTTCACTCCTCCGGTTTCACGGCGCATGCGTGCCTTGGTTTACATGGCGTCCAGAGATAAGGTAAATAGTTGTTTCAATATCTCAAAGACTAAGTGCACTTGGACGTGAGCTGCGCGCATGCCTGGGAATGGAGTTAAATCACTGGAATATAAAACGTAACCCTAACCCTAAACCCAATCCTAACCCTAAACAAGACATAAAATTCGTGCACAGCAAGAACAGGAAACGTTCGGAGCCGTACATCGTCGGCAGTTCGGAGCTAATGTCATTCCAGTGATTTAATTTCATTCCCAGGCACCTCACGTCCAAGGGCAATTTGAGATATGGAGACAAGTCTTCACCCACAGATAAAGTCGATGTCGATGCGTTCCACAAAGGCATTCAATACGCACTGGAAAAACTAGAAAAGTCAAATTTAGCTTTGAAAGAACAGCAGTATCAAATTTAAGAAGCAAAAGACACTTGGGCTCTGGGAACGAGATTGGAAACGCCTATCAGTTGTGCGCATGCGTTCAAGGTCTGGCCAAGTTGCACTCTTGTACGCGGAGGCTACGACTCTTTTGATCAGCACAAAGAACCACAACCCTATGGGATTGCGGGCTCACCATTTGTAAGCAAATGGGTCGTTTTTAACGACTAAATAATTGGGAGTTTAAGGGATGGACAGGAAATTCCCTCGGCCAGTAACCGCTTCAATTCGGCCTTTTGATTTAGGCCGATTTTTAAGACCAAAATTGTTGTCGTATAAGTGAACTACCAAGTTTTTATCTCTGTAAGAGGATCTCGATGGGGTTAACCATCAAACGGCCTAAAAGCTAACCGTCAAATGCGATATATTCACCGTCTACTGGCAAAGGAGCCATCAAATATGTCTCAAATCTACTTGTTTAACGACAAGGGTTAATTCCTTTTTCTTTAATTTTCTCTAAGATGACAAAGGACATTATATACTGGTTGAAAGAAATACTTAGCACATCTTGTCTTTCTTAGTCCGTTTTTTATTGCAATGCTGCTAAATTAGAAATTCAACCCTAAAAGATAAGGAAATAGCCATAAATGGTTGATCCCTTCAAGAGGAAATTATATAAAAAGGAAAAAAAGGCTTTCTCGGTCTCTTTGATGATTTCCTATGAAAGTATAGCTAGGCGATATAACCATCAATAGAAGATTTTGATTAGCTACAGGTTATTGTGAATTGTAGTTATTACCTAAAATGCCGCCTTGTTAACTGAACTGAATTCCAGTGAGCTTGGAATTCGAGCATTTTTATAAAAAAGAATCTTTTGCCTCTTGTTCATTATTTCATTAAAATTCTTGCATAAACTTCAAAGTAGCTAATACAGCATTAACGAAGTCATCAAACGAATGTCCTATTGGACTTAATTTGACTTGTAATCAAGAAAACTAGGAAAGTTTGTATCATAAAACACTCTTAAGGCGTTCTTTGTCGGAATAGGCAAGTTATGGTATCTGCCTCAACCTCGTCCTCAGGGTCCCCTCCTACCCGACGGCCGATTAGGAGAGGACCTTGGGAACGAGGTTGTATCTGCCTTAGCTGCGGAGCAATATCTTGTGAGTGTCAACAGTTCATAACGCATTGGACGACTTAAGGTAGAGGAAAACGTGGAGGCGTGGGGGGCCAAAGACAATTTTGAAGAGGACGGTCGAAAGCGAGCTGAACACTCAAAATTACACTTGAAGAGTCATGGTTAGAAAGACACGTAACAGCTGTTATATTATAGCGCCGGCGACGGATTTACACTTACGTTAAGTAAGTCACCTGTATCATAATTTTGCTCTCTATCCACCGATGCAGCCATAACGATCTTTTGAGTTAACAACCTTTTACAAAAGATTTCAACAACATGTTCGAAGACCGGGAAAATCAAACTTCAGAAGAAGTCTGGTCTGTTGCCAAATCCGGCAAAAGACCTAGCAACACATCAAAATTCATATTTTTTAACCTTCTGTAAGATGATATAGGAAATTAACTACTAGTTGAAACAAAAACTAACCAGCAAATATAGATTCAGGATTGATGGGGACTTCTGTAACAATTTAATACTCGCTGCAATTTATTTGTCACTCTGATTCGATTCAAGTCAAATTTACCGCAATGAGGGATATAGACCGAGCAAGGACGCTGAGGGCAAGTCGGCAAATCGCTTTGTCTTCATGGTGGTGCTTGGATGCTATGGCGGAATGCTGCTTATCATCCTCCAAATAAAATAATATTCAGTTTCTGATATCTCTTGCGTTTGTACGCTAGCGTTAGAACCCGGAGTAGCCGAGGACTAATTTGTCTTGTCACTGACAATCTTAAAATTTGTTTATAAAGTTCTATAGGCTGACATATGTAGAAACGCTGCATTTTAGCTCTCGGAAGCCACGACTAGTACGTAATTATGTCCTTGCATAAGACTGCAACTAAGTATATCTCGAGTTGTTGCTTTTTGATTTACATACAGGCCAAGATCCCAGATAAACACTCTGTGATAGTCTGTAGCTCAAAACGTTCTTCGACCGCAATAACCAGTGAAAACACCTTAAATTGCATTTTGTATTTCTTAGCAGTAGAGCTAGCCTTTTATTCTTTTCAGAGGTTTTATGAATGCCAAATTTTAGAACTTGATGAAAAATACCGAAATTCTGGGAAATTCTGAGAGAATTCCCAGTCCTTTTCGGTAATCAAAAAATTTGTAAGAAAAACTTCATAATGTTGAAAAATTGTCGATAGCTACGATAGAGATGTTGTAAACATTATGAAGGACACGAAAATCTTTCCAACTACAACTTCAATACTTCGCTTTGGCTCTGTTGTTATGTAAAAGTTAGAGTCTTTGCGTGTGCAGATTCCCAGAACTCTCAATAAAGGATCCGAAGGTTACCCAAAATTAAGTTACCCGGCGAGGGTTACCAAATGTTTTCTGGACTGATTTGAGAATGTGCCGACGCAGAAAATCTTTTCCTTAGCAACCGTTTCCAGCGTATCTGTACCCTCGTATCCATGCATCGCATGCGCAATGCGATTCGCCCCAGGTCTCGGCCTGTCTCAGCTTGCAGATATGGCTTCTGTTTATATAAAAATAGTAACACCTAGAGTAGAAAAACCCCCGTTAATTAGTAATAGCATATATATTAAAACAGGTCGCTATCCTCGTCAACACTGTACTACCCAGTTCACCTTATTATCGATTGCTGCATAAAATTAAACTTTTGAATAGGGCATAGTATCATATCCAAGACAACTCGAACCATCGTCAAAACAACAACAGCAAACATCAAGACCTCTTGTTCAAATTTGTCGAAGATTTTTTTTATATTTCGTATATATCTGTTTAACCGTTGACTGACAAAAGGACCAAAATTTAATGATTAACCCTCAGTAAAACTATATTTTTAGCCTCCAGCCTTACAAGGTAACCTCCCATGGAGACCCCACAGAAACCCCTGAGTTTATTGGCAAGTTAACAACATTACTACCTTTATCTTAAGTGTTTTAGGAGTCTGTGAGACATGTCCATCGTCTTAAGTATCATGGATCAATGGCGATTTTTCTCGAGTTATAGTGGTTGACTCTGACGGACAAATGAAACGGAATAATTTCAGTAAAAATAGATCTGTAACCAGAGTAAGACATATTAAAGTGACAAAACGTTCCCTGGTTTAAAAAGATAGATTAAAAACATAAGCTTTCGCCTATCAGAAGTTGACGCGCAAACGGAAACATATGCGAAGAGGGGTGCAATTTTTTTTTATAAAACCAGAATACTAAAGAAGTGTGAAAAAAGCTAAGAGATGAAATGTACATGAGGTCTGATTACAATAAAACGGAGTATTGACTAGATCACGAACGGTTTTGAGTTATTTTTCCATTCGTTAAAGGCAAAAGACTGTAGTCGAAAGCTTATGTTTTTATTCTTTTTTACCAGAGAACGTTTTTTCACTTTAATAGGAAAATTTCAACTCAAAAGAGCATCATGTTGGCAGGGAAATTTGCATTTTAGTTAGCAAGCGATAGCGAGTTCACTTATGAATAGGTCACCTGCGCTGGTAAATTACGGAGTTAAATGAGTATAAGTTCTGTCAAAGTTGTTTATTAATCACGAAAACTGGTGCATGTCGTTTAAAGTAATACTAAGATAGCAGGCATCGTTTTCTCGTCGAAAGTCTTTAACCTTTAAAAGTTGATTTTTAACATGACCTGTAAAGATAATGGCGTGGAAGTATTCGTGGATTGAAAAGAATAAGGTAATTAAACTGTAGATTTAAATAATACATAGATCGGCTTCAGCATAGGCTAACCAGCCTGTTTGATGGTGGTTATTTTCTTTTTCCATATTAATGTCGGTTTCACCTCAACAAGTTGCAGAAAAAATCAACTGCAAACACCACTAAGTGAAAAAAAGAATTATAAAGTTGGAAATTCGGTCGCGAAGACCTTAAACGCAAAGATAGGATATCAGATGTTTCAAAGAACCTTTGACATGACATTAAAAATTGAACAGGCATCGAAATTTCCGCAATTAGAAGTGCATAAAAAGCTCACAAATTTGCATTGTTGAATACTGTATAAAAACGAAAACCCCGGTTTAAAGGGGGAAGGCAGAAAAAAGACATATGATTTGTATATTCGAAACAACAGCTATAAGCTAGTCTCTGCTTCAGTCTCAAACGGTGCAAAGTTGAGAGCAATATTAGTTTGGCAGAATAGCCATGGAAATGATGACTGCTCTTTGTTAGCTGTTTACG